>CAUYQV010007406.1:0-39327 GCA_963574575.1 Galagoides demidoff
AAGTGTCTCAGGAATGGAAGAAAAAGTATCCAATGTACACAGCCCTTTTATGAAACTAATCTATAGCTCTCAAGAAAAAGATACAACTTAATTCTAGCCCAAAAATATGGGGAGGGGGTCGAGAAGGGGAGGGGAGAAGGGTGGATGGGTGGTGGGAGGGTGATGGGAAAGTCTACCTATATATCTGTCTAACAAGGGTACAAGTGAACTTTTCTAGAACAAGAATATAAATGTGTTGATACAATGATTAACCAAATGATATGAAAGTTATGTTAACCAGCTTGATGAAGATGTTTCAAATTGTATATGAAACAGCACAATGTACCCCATGTTGGCATCAATGTACACAGAAATTAATTAATAAAAAAAAAGACTCAACCACAAGACTCTGGGAAGTCATAAAAAAATACAGTAATGATTCAATATATAAAATCAATGTCCACAAGTCGGTTGCCTTTGTATACACCAACAACAGCCAAGATGAGAGGTTAATTAAGGACTCAACTCCCTTCACCATAGCCCCAAAGAAAATGAAATACTTAGGAATATACCTAACGAAAGAGGTGAAGGACCTCTATAAAGAAAATTATGAAACCTTAAGAAAAGAAATAGCAGAGGACATTAACAAATGGAAGAACATACCATGCTCATGGCTGGGAAGAATCAACATTGTTAAAATGCCTATACTTTCTAGTGCAATTTACCAATTCAACGCCATCCCTATTAAAATACCAACATCCTACTTTCAAGACTTGGAAAAAATGATTCTTCATTTTGTATGGAACCAGAAGAAAACCCATATATCTAAGGTAGTTCTTAGCAATAAAAACAAAGCCGGAGGTATCACCATACCAGATTTTAGGCTGTATTTCAAGGCCATAGTGGTCAAGGCAGCATGGTACTGGCACAAAAATAGAGAAATACACATTTGGAATCAAATAGAAAACCAGGAAATGAAACCAACAACTTAGAGCCACCTAA
This sequence comes from Galagoides demidoff, assembly GCA_963574575.1. Classification (NCBI taxonomy): domain Eukaryota; kingdom Metazoa; phylum Chordata; class Mammalia; order Primates; family Galagidae; genus Galagoides; species Galagoides demidoff. Next base: position 982 of record CAUYQV010007406.1, read on the forward strand.
TCTTCAATAAACAAAACAAGAGCGTCCACTGGGGGAAAGACCCCCTACTCAATAAATAGTGCTGGGAGAATTGGATATCCACATGTAAAAGACTGAAACTGGACCTGCACCTTTCTCCACTCACAAAAAATGATTCAAGATGGATAAAGCACTTAATTTTAAGGCATGAAATGATAAAAATCCTCAAAGAAAGAATAGGAAAAACACTGGAAGATATTGGCCTGGGGAAATACTTTATGAGGAAGACTGCCATGGCAATAGCAACAACTGCAATAATAAACAAATGGGATTTAATTAAATTGAAAAGCTTCTGTACAGCCAAGGAGACAACAACCAAAGCAAATAGACAATCTACCCAATGGAAAAAGGATATTTGCATATTTTGAATCAGACAAAAGCTTAATAACCAGGATCTATCAGAACTTCAATTAATCTACAAGAAAAAAACCAACAATCCCATACATCAATGGGTAAAAGAGATGAATAGAATCTTCTCTAAAGATGACAGATGAATGGCTAGCAAACACATGAAAAAATGCTCATCATCCATAATTATTAGAGAAATGCAAATTAAAACCACCCCGAGATTTCATCTAACTGCAGCAAGAATGTCCTATATCACAAAATCTCAAAACTGCAGATTGATGTGGATGTGAAGAGAAAGGAACAGTTTTACACTGCTGGTGGGACTACAAACTAATACAACCTTTTTGGAAGGAAGTATGGATAAACCTCAAAGAACTCAACCTAGACCTCCGGTTTGATCCTGCAATCCCATTACTGGGCATCTATCCAGAAGGGGAAAAAAAAAAAACTTTTATTATAAAGACACTTGTACTAGGCTGTTTATCACAGCCCAATTTACAATTGCGAAAATGTGGAAATAGCCTAAATGTTCTTCACCCCAGGAATGGATTGGTAAGCTGTGGTATATGTATACCATGGAATATTATTCAGTCACTAAAAAAATGGAGATTTTGCAGCATTTATACTAACCTGGATGGAGGTGGAACACATTATTCTTAGTGAAGCATCACAGGAATGGAGAAGTATGGATCCTATGTATTCAATTTTGATATGAGGACAATTAATGACATGGTGGGGCATGGGGGAAGGGGACCAGACAGAGAAGGAGGGAGGGAGGGAAAGGAAAAGAAGAAAAAAAAAAGAAAAGAAAAGAAAAGAAAAGAAAATAGTGACTACTTCTCACATAAATTGGATTTAATTTTGACCAAAGTACATTACTTAAACATTAATTTTTAACTCAACTTGTTAGTATGTTGTTTAGGATATTGCATCCTCATTTATAAGTGAAATATGTTTGTAATTTCCCCTTTATAAAAATATATTTTCTCCTATTTTAATATCAGGTATATCCAGATTAAGTAGAATGATTTTGAAGTCTTTCTTCTTTTTCTATTGTCTATAAGATTTGGCATGATCTGTTTTTTGAAATTATCTTTTACTTTTATTTATAAATATTAGTTGTCTATTTTTTTAGACTTTGGAAAAAAATACTAAGAAGTTAACTGATGACTCCATACTGAACATCAGATCAAAGCATTCTGTAATTGACATACTCTTATTTGACAATGTGAATGTTACTTTCTTTGCACTATTATTATTATTATTGCTTAATATTTCAATGCAGCAATTGTCTGATTTCTTTTCTGAATATATTTATCTTTGTTCATTCTTTACGAGGCTTTTGTTTCTAGCCCTTATTTTAAACATTGTTATTGTTATTAAATTTTAAGCCTTTTTAATTTTGTGAAGGCAAAAAGTGGAAACCTAATAAACACATGTATATGTAAAAAAATAAAAAATTAAAATAATTGAAATTATACCTTGTATCTTCTTAGACCATAAGGCAATAAAGGTGGAACTCAATTCCAACAAAAATTTTCAGCCCCACACAAAGACATGGAAATTAAACAACCTTATGCTGAATGACAGTTGGATCAAGAAAGAGATAAAAGAAAAAACTGTTAATTCCTCAAATATAACAACAATGAAGCTACAAGTTACCAAAACCTGTGGGGTACTGCAAAAGCAGTCTTAAGAGGGAAATTTATCACATTAGAACCCTACATCCAAAAAACAAAAAGAGAGCACATCAACAAACTAATGAATCAAAGGAAATGGAAAAGGAAAAACAATCCAATAAAAAAAACTAGCAGAACAAAAGAAATAACCAAAATTAAATCAGAAATAAATGAAATTGAAAACAAACCAATCATTTAGAAAATTAATGGAACAACGAGTTGATTCCTTGAAAAAAATACACAAAATTAATAAAACATTGGCCAAATTAAGTAGAAACAGAAAAGTAAGATCTCTAATAACCTCAAACAGAAATGAAAAAGGGGAGAAAACAATAGATAGCAGATACAAGAGATTATCTCCAACTACAACAAGAATGTTATCAATGTGAAGGAAGTGGACCAATACCTGGAATCACACCCTCTCTCTAGATTTAGCCAAGAAGAAATAGATTATTTGAACAGACCAATATCAAACACTGAAACCAAAGAAACAGTAAAAAAATCTTCCAACAAAACAGTCAGGGATCAGACTGCGTCACACCACAATTCTATCAAACCTTCAAAGAAGAGCTTATACCTATACTGCAGAACCTATTCCAAAACACTAAGAAGGAAGGAATCTTCCCCAACACATTTTATGAAGCAAACATCACCTTCATACCAAAACCAGGAAAAGATCCAACTAAAAAGGAGAACTACAGACCAATTTCACTAATGAATATAGATGCAAAAGTACTCAACAAAGTCTTCACCAATAGATTATAGCTACACATTGAAAAAACTATACATCGCATCAAGTAGGCTTCATCCCAGGAATACAAGGCAGGTTTAACACGTGCAAATCCATAAATGTAATTCACCATATCAATAGAAGCAAAAACAAGAACCATATGATCCTCTCAATAGATACAGAAAAAGCATTTGATAAAATTCAGCATTCTATTCTAACAAGAACACTTACAAATATAGGCATAGGTGGCACGTTTCTTAAACTGATTGAAACCATCTATGACAAACCCACAGCTAATGTTATACTGTATGGAGTAAAACTGAAAGGTTTTCCACTTAGAACTAGAACCAGACAAGGTTCTCCTCTTTCACTGCTACTATTCAACATAGGACTGGAAGTTCTAGTCAATACAATCAGTCAAGAGAAGGGCATCCAGATGGGGTGAGAGGAAGTTGAACTCTCACTCTCTTATCAATGATATGATCTTATATGTAGAGAACTCCAGGTACTTAACCACAAGACTCCTGGAAGTGATCAAGAAATACAGTAACAGCCAGGTGCAGTGGCTCATACCTGTAATCCTAGTATTCTGAGAGGCTGAGGTGGGTCAATTGCTTGATCTCATGAGTTTCAGACCAGCCTGAGCAAGAGTGAGAGCCCATCTCTAAAAATAGTCAGATGTTGTGGCAGATGCCTTACTCCCAGCTACTCTGGAGACTGAGGAAGAGGATTGCTTGAGCCCAAGAGTTTGAGATTGCTGTGATGCCATAGCAGTCTACCGAGGATGACAAAGTGAGACCCTGTCAGAAAGAGAAAGAAAAGAAAAGAAAAGAAAAGAAAAGAAAAGAAAAGAAAAGGAAAGGAAAGGAAAGGAGAGGAAGAAAGAAAGAAAGAAAGAAGGAAAGAAAGAAAGAAAGAAAGAAAGAAAGAAAGAAAGAAAGAAAGAAAGAAAGAAAGAAAGAAAGAAAGAAAGAAAGAAAGAAAGAAAAGGAAGAAAGAGAAGAAAGAAAGAGGAGGGAGGGAGGGAGGAAGAGAGAAAGAAAGATGGTGACATCTCGGGGTACAAAATCAATGTCCACAAATCAGTAGTCTTTACACGGATAACAGGCAAGTTGAGAAACTAACCAGAGACATGATAACAGCCAAGTTGAGAAACTAACCAAAGACACAATTCCCATTACTGTGGTTTCAAAGAAAGTAAAATACCTAGGAATATACCTAACAAAAAAGGTGAAGGAAATCGACAAAGAGAATTATGAATAAGAAAAGAAATAGCAGAAGATTTTAACACATGGAGGAGCATGTTCTGGCTGGGAATAATCAACATTGTTAAAATGTCTATACCTCCCAAAGCAATCTACAGATTCAATGCAATCTCTATTAAAATACCAACATCATACTTAGAAGATTTGGGAAAAAAAGATAGTTCTTTGTTTTGTATGGAACCACAAAAAGCCCCACAAAGCTAAGGCAATTCTTAGTAATAAAAACAAAGCTAGAGGCATCACCCTACCAGAATTTAGGCTATATTACAAGCGGTCAAAACAGCATGATATTGGCACAAAAATAGAGACATTGACATTTGGAACCAAATAGAAAACCAAGAGATGAAACAAATCTCTTACGGCCATCTGACCTTTGATAAACCCAACAAAGCATACCCTGGGGAAAAGAATCCCTATTCAATAAATTGTGCGGGAGAACTGGATAACCACACATAAAAGACTGCAACTTGACCCTCACCTTTCACCACTTATAAAAAGTGCTTCAAATTGGATAAAAGTTTAAAATCTAAGGCTGGAAACAATTAAAATCTTAGATGAATGTGTGGGAAAAACTATTGAAGATGTCCGCCTGAGGAAAGATTTTATGAAGATGATTTCTGTGGCAATTGCAACAACAAAAATTAACAAATGGGACTTAATTAAACTGAAAAGTTTCTGCACACCTAAGGACACAACAATCAAAGCAAAGACAACCTTCAGAATTGGAAAATATATTTGCATATTATGAATCTGACAAAGGCTTGATAAGTAGGATCTATAGAGAACTCAAATTAATCAACAAAAAAGACCTAATAATCCCATCTATCACTGAGCAAGAGACATGAACAAAACCTTCTCTGAGGAAGACGGGCAAATGTCTAACAAACATCTGAAAAAATGCTCATTGTCCCTAATCATCAGAGAAATGCAAATCAAAACAACTCAGGGATATCACCTAACCCCAATAAGATTAGCCCACATCACTAAATCCCAAAGTTGCAGATGCTAGTGTGGATGTGGAGAGAGGGAACACCTTTACGCTGTTGGTAGGACTGCAAACTAATAAAACCTCTTTGGAAAGAAGCATGGAGAATAATGAAAGAAATCAAATTAGAGCTCCCATTTCATCCCACAATCTCACTACTAGCCACCTACCCAGAATCAAAAAAAAAAAAACATTTTCTCATAAGGACATTGCACTAAATTGTTTATCATAGCTCAATTTATAATCACCAAGATGTGGAAACAACCTAAATGCCCATTAATTTAGGAATGGATTAACAAACTGTGGTATATGTACACCATGGAATACTATTTAGCCTTAAAAAGATGGTGACTTCACATCTTTTGTATTAACCTAAATGGAGTTGAAACACATTCTTCTCAGTGTATCACGAGAATGGAAAAGCAAATATCCAGCGTACTCAATACTAATATGAAGCCAGTAGATGATTTAATTCATGCCAACATAGGACAAAAACTCATTTCAATTCAAGATGGGGGGAACCATGGAGGGGGAGACAGGAGGGGGGATTGAGGTGCTCCCACTGAATCAGCACAGTGTAAGGGTATATGGCACACCTTTTGCGTGCAGGGCATAGCTACAAGAGGGACTCTACCTAACAAATTCAAATATTGTAATTTGGTTGTTTGTACCCTAACATCAACCTGAAATTAAAAAAAATAAAGTTATAGAAGTTATTGATCAAAGAACAAAAAAACAGACTTGATAAACAAAAATGTAAGTTACAAATACCGTTTGAATAATCGAGATGTAAGATGACATGGGCTTCAACCAAAGAAGTGGTAATAGAGTTGGAAAGAACAAAATGGAAAAGAAAGTGAAGCCACGTGTCAGTCTTACCTTGTGAATTCATCTTTCTCTGCCTTTAACTCTTGACATTTACAAAACCTTTATTCTTGGCCTGGCACTCTGTACAGCCTGCCACAACAATCCTGTTCACACCTGCAGCTGAGAATTCCCAACTTCCTTTCTCTGTATAAATACTTCCAGCATGACCAAACTTGAAGTGACCAATGGTTTTCTAACCAGCTTGCAAAATTCCTGAATTAATAGGTTTTCATTAGCCAGTGTGAGTTGACTCTGAGACACCATTGTATCAGCCCTGCATTCTCCTCTAAACTCTGAGTCCATACATGTGAAAAGCCTGCTTAACCTTTGTTTCAATAGCACCTCAAAATTAATATTCCCAAAACTGAATGCATGATCTTTCTGCATGAAACCTAGTCATCTATCTACCCAGATAAGCAAGACAGAACCCTATTATTGCCTTCTTGTTTCTTTGATCCTCATACTTAATCTTCACCAGAATCTACCAATTTTTAGGAAGAAAATAAATAGCTCTTGAATCCTTCCACAGCCCAAGTTACCATCATCTCTCCTCCGGACTGTGGCAATACCCTGTTACTCTTTGTCAACTGGCCTTCTGGCTTTCATCCTGGCCTCCTCCAAACCAATCTTCACATTGAAGCCAAAGGGACCAGAGTTATTGGTTCAAAATGCTGATGGGAACATATTATCCATCTCCTGCCTGAAAACATTCAAAGGGCAAAACTAGAAGTAGCCTGCAGGCCTTGTCCATGTGAGGGCTTCAGGCTTGCCCGCCACTCTGGCATTCTTCAAGTCCTTTGAACACATCAGGCTATCTCCCACCACAGAGTCCTTGTACCTGCTAGTTCCTGTTTGTAACACTGCTCCTTCCCTTCCTTCCTAATTAACTTCTATTCAGTCCTTCAGGTTTCACCTCAAGTATCCTTTTGTTTTTTCTCTGACCTACCTAACTAGCTTAAGTCCCTTATTCTAGGTTCTCCCAGTATGTATGCATTATTATTATTTGGTTAATATCCACTTCCTTCACTGGACTGTGAATTCCATGATGGCAGAGACTGCGTCTGGTTTTACAGATCATTCTACCTCCTATTCCTAACACATATGTGTCCTCAGTAATTACATATTGAATGTATGCAAGCATGAATGAATGAATGAATAAGTGGCTCCACCGAAGAGGCAGCATAGAATTCTGGAGTGAGACTACCTGAGCTTGAATCTCAGCTTTACCACTTACTAGTTGTGTTGTCTTGCTCAAGTGCTTCAATTTCTACATCTGGAAAACTGGAATAATAAAAGTGGTTGTTATGAGAATTAAGTAACTATTTGTCTTAAACAGTGTTAGACACATGGTAATGTATGTATATGTACAAGATGTTCACTAACACAAACAATCACACTTTCCCATCTCTCTCTCTTGTCCCATTGACTCAATGGCAAGCAAAAACATTTATTTTCCAGTGGTTTCCAACATTCCAGATCTCAAGTCTGACTGCAGGAGGCCCTCAACTGCTGCTTCCTGAGACTCCTGAGGTCTTTGGAGTCTGAATGACATGACCTGATTCCTTCACCCCCCTACCTCAAATCTATCAGGAAGTGCTGTTAGCTCCACTTGAAACATGAACCCTTGGTTGGTTCTACCATTCTACCATCCTTGACTAAGCCATGATAATATCTCCAGCATCCCCACTGTGATATCCCCGCTTCCACTCTTGGTCCCCTACAACCTGTTCTCCATATAATGGTCAGACCAAACCTATGAAAGTGCCAATCTGATCACATCACTTTCCCATTCAAAGCCCTCATGTGGCTCCTCATCACACTGAGAATGAAGTCCAAACTCCTCCCCATAGTTCAGAAGGGACTTCACAAGAGAGCTCCTGCCTACTTCCACAGTCTCATCTCTTAGCTTGCTCCAGCCACTTAACCATACACAGTAGGTTTTTTTTTTAATTATTTTGCAGTTTTTGGCCAGGGCCGGGTTTGAACCCACCACCTCCGGTATATGGGGCCAGCACCCTATTCCTTTGAGCCACAGGCACCACCCTCACAGTAGTTTCTTAAAACACTATTGCTCTCTCTTGATTCAGCCCTTTGCAATACTATGCCCTCTGCATGTATCACTTCTGATGAACCATCTCCTTCACTTAGCTGACCCCTATTCTTCCTCTAGATCCAGACAGGATACTGCTTCCTTTGAAAAGCCTTTGCCAATGCTGACTCCCCACCTCCTACTTCTGTGATGGGTGCCCTTTCTTTCTTTCTTTTCTTTTCTTTCTTTATTTCTTTTTTTTTTTTTTTTTTTGGAGACAGAGAGTCTCACTTTGTCACCCCTTGGTAGAGTACTGTGGCATCATAGCTCACACCAGCCTCAAACTCTTGGGTTTAAGTGATTCTCTTGCCTCAGCCTCCCAAGTAGCTAGAACTACAGGTGCCCACCACAACACCCGGCTATTTTTAGAGACAAGGTCTTGCTCTGGTGCTGGCTGGTCTCAAACCTGTGAGCTCAGGAAATCCACCCACCTCAGTGTCCCAAGTGCTGGGATTACAGGCATGAGACACTGTGCCCAGCCAGGCGCCCTTTCTCTGTGGTCTCATAGCACCAGTTTCTACCTCATCAGAGCAGCACCACCTTGTCCTATCACTGCCTGCTTACTTGTGGGTCACACACACACACACACACGACTGTAAGTTGTTGAAGGCAGTGACTTGATCTTGTTCACAGCTGGACATTTAATACCCAGCATGAGGCTTGTCATGGAGTAGGTGGCTCAATACATCTTTGTTGAGTGAATCCTGACTCTGCTATTCCCTAGTGATTAGATAAGTTCTCTCTGAACCTGTTTCACCAACTATAAAATAGGATGGGTGGAATAATACTTGGTTAAGCTGTTGTGAGGGTTAAATGAGATGCCACGTGTAAAGCACACAACACAGAGTAAGTGCTCAATAAATGGCAGGTATTGTTGGGTAGCAACTGGTCAGCAGAAAAGAAATACAAGTCTCTCCTTCCCTGCTATCCAATATACACACCTATCCTGCTTCCTTCCTGTCTTCATTCTCTTGAATAAAGCTGGAAAACCTGAAACAACAAAAATAACCCTCTACAGTAAACTCTTGGGAGAAACTATCTTCTGTATCAACAACACACCCTTGGCTCAGCCTTCAGTGGACCAGCCCCAAGTCGGAGGTCTGGCTTTTCTTTTCACCCCATCCAGATATTTACAGTATAAACCTTGGATGATGAACAGGGGTGGGGAGTGGAGGAGCACAGTCCGTGCCAAGAAACCTCAGGAAGGAAGTCACACTGGGTCTCCACACAGTAACACACACTGTTCTGGAATGGGAGTGGAGTCTTCTACCAGAATGCTTTGTCAGCTGTGAGAGAGAAGAAAGGGGTCTTCTTGGCAGTGAGGAAAAGTGAGGTGGGCCCACAGAGGCCAAGTCTCTCTCTCTCCCATTTTGAATGCAGCCTGTTAAACAAAAGACCTAAACTGAAGTTCAAGCTCTATCTTAACCTTTCCATTTTCATGGTGAAAGAAGAGAAGCCCCATCTCCCACTTCCTAAACTTCAGCTGTACTGGACCCTCCAGTTGATGACCCCTAACTGTCTCTCAGTTGGCATTCAATTTTAATAAATACACCTTGGTTGCCTAATGCCTCTTTGATTTCAAACTGGCCAACTGCCTTCTGGTCTTTGTCAAAGCACACACGTACATTTACACAGCCAGTATGTACCTATTATTTTGTTCTGCTTTTTCCACTTAACACTATTCCATACATATCTTTTTTCATACCAACAGAGTTCATGAAGTAGCCACATTTAGTGGCTGTACTATAGCCTAATATACTAAAACTCATAGTCTCTTTAGCCAAATCTCTATTACTGACTGTTTGGATTGCTTTTAGAAACTTCCTGTTAGGGACTTTTTTCTTTGGGTGCAAATTCAGTTTTTAAACCACTCCAGAAATCATGAAAACCAAAGATCCAGGCTGGGTCAAGTGCCTCACACCTGTAATCCCAGCACTTTGGGAGGCTGAGGCAGGAGGATCACTTGAGGCCAGGAGTTCAAGATCAGCCTGACCAACACAGCAAGACCCCAATCTCTACAAAAAAAAAAAAATAGAAAATTTAGCCAGGTAGGGTGGTGTGTGCCTATAGTCCCAGCTACTCTGGAAGTTTGAGCAAGGGAATGGCTTGAGCCTAGAAGTTTGGGGTAACAGTGAGATATGATGACGCCACTGAACTATAGCTTCAGCAACAGAGTGAGACACTATTTCAAACAAAAAAGAAAGAGAAACAAAGAAAGAAAAAGAAGGAAGGAAGGGAGGGAGGGAGGGAAGGAGAGACCACACAAGGTGCTCATGGCCTGTAAGTAATTCTAGCACCCTAGGAGGCCAATGTGCAGATTGCTTGAGCCCAGGAGTTCAAGACCAGCCTGAGCAAGCATGAGACTCTGTCTCTGTAGTCCCAGCTACTTAGGAAGCTGAGGCAAAAGGATCACTTGACTCCAGGGTGACAGAGTGAGACTCCATCAGAAAGAGAGGAGAGAAGGAGAGGGGACGGGACAGGGGAGGGGAGGCGAGGGGAGGGAAGAGAAGGGGAGGAGAAAGGAGAGGAGGTTATGCATTCCTAAGGCAATGTTCTAGTTGTAGATGAGCTCTTCCCACAGGGGGTGTGGGAAAGCACACTCTTTTACCTCAGTAAGCTGAGTCTATTTAAGGAGACATAAACACAAATAGCAATATATGAAAAATAAATAATCCAATGGGAAGGACTGAGGAAGATATTTTAGTCAAGGTATATAAAAAGGAGTTAGAGCTAGAAATAAGCAGAGTGTATCTGAGAAACAGGAAAGACCTAGATGGGTCCTAGAAAGGAAATGGGAGTTATGGGCAAATCTTAGGCTGAACCCATATTCCAAGGACCAAGAATTGCTCACTCAGGCTGAGGCAGGTAGATTGCTTGAGCTTAAGAGTTCAAGACCAGCCTGAGCAAGAGTGAGACCCTGTCTTTACTAAAAATAGAAAAACTAGCCAGGCATGGTGGCAGGTGCCTGTAGTCGCAGCTACCCGGGAGGCTGAGGCAAGAGGATCTCTTGAGCCCAAGAGTTTGAGTTTGCTGTGAGCTATGTATAAAACCACGGAGCTCTACCCAGGGTGACAGAGTAAGACTCTGTCTCAAAAAAAAGAAAATCCAATTCAGGAAAAAGTCATAGGGAAAGTTGTGCTTGAGGAAGATTAATGGGATGGTGAAGTGCAGACTGAGGCTGTGGCACACAAATGGGTGATGACAGTTGGAAGGGCACAGTACAAAAAATATTCTGAAGGAAAAAATAACAGATTAACAGGACTTCATCAATAATTGAGTGTGAAAAAGGGAGAAAGAGGAGACAGGAATACCATCAACCACCAGGCTGGGAAGGAAAGAGAGAGAAGGAGAGAAAACAAGAGTGAGCATGAAAATCCCTGACATATATGTGGAAGTCAAGGAATAAAGGGAGATGAGGCTTTTGATTTTGACCTATCCAGAAGACAGTTGACCAATGCAGAAGCCCAGCGCCTGGGAGTTCAGGTAGAAGAGGCAGCAGAAAAAATATAACATCATTTTGTTAAGAACAGTGTTTCCTAAACTTCAGTCATCTGTATACTACCATCATGACTGTACCATATACTAATTATGCTAATTATATTTTCTTCTAAAGCACATTAAAATAAATTCACAATATTAAAGTTTTAAAATGTTCATCCATATACTACCTGAAATTATTTCATGTACTACCAGTGACCTGACCACCACCTTAGGAAAATATTAGCTCAGACACAAGTAATCAGTGAAGCAAGTCATTTCCAAGAATTCGGTCTCTAAGCAATGAGCCTCTTGAATCCATTCCCATTCCCCTACATTAGCAATTTACATTCTTTTCTTGGAGAAAAATCCTTACTCATGTGAGTAAAGCTGTACAGGAGAGAGAAATGGAGAGATGTCCTGGCTGACAGGATGCCTGGGGAGGTGCTGCTCACACATTGGGCATCTTGAGCTTCACCAAAGGGTCCCTTCCATTGCATTCTGGTCATAGCAGGGTCTCAAATTCTCTCACTAGGACTCTAAAGACTCTCCTTTAACCAAGAAACTCAGAAAGAAACCTAGTTACTGCTTTCCTCTCTCTTTCCTCCCCTCACCCAGCCCCACCTCCCTAATCCCTTTCCAAATCTGAGCTGGGCTTAGCATAAGAGGAACATGACTCACAGAAACCAAGGACTGAGCTGGAGAGGCCAGGCTGCCAGACTCCCTCCCTAGCTGACAATGAGCAGACCCAGCAACTTAGTCCCCAGCCCATTTCATACTCACTAGTCCAAAGTCTTTGGGCCTTTGGAACCCACAGGGTGACAAACATTCCCTGGGGAAAGGTCAGAAAATCAGAAAATGGTAAAGAACTAATGTGAAGGAAAGAAGACTGTGTTCATTCAATAGTGGTGGAGTTTAGATCCCGTCTCCCCTAATGTCTTGTCCAAATCCTACTAGGCCCTCAGTGCTTGCCTTCATAGTAAAATAATCATAGTAGTAATAAAAATAATAGTGATAAGTGATGTTTACATGGAAAAACTATGTACCACATACTGTGCTATGTGCTTTTCATGTATTATTTCATTCTCACAAAGACCTTAATGAGGTAGGTACTTGTACTGAACTCAGTTGAGAAATGAGGAAACTGGGCATCAGAGATGTGAAGTAAATTTCCCAAGGAAACTCAGTCAGTGGAACAGTTTGAATTCAAGCATAGGCACCAAAACCCAAACTCTTAACCATTTTACTGGTCTTATACACAACACCTTCTTAAGAATGTTGACACTGGGTACAGTAGGCTGGACCAGACACAGGTCCCTGACTTAGGGCAAAAAACTCATAGGTTGGCCAGCTGCCTAGGGGATGGCATGAGCTAAACGTCAAACATGGAAGACAGCAACCTGTGGAATGACTGATAGTCTCTCCTGTGGAGTCTGAATATGAAACATGGAGAGGATCCTCAGAAGAAGCAGGCTCACAGACACACAGACATGCACAAGTGGCAGCAGCCATGAGGCAGCACAAGAGACTTGAGTGAGCAGAAGCTATAAAGTAGAGTGGGAAATAGAGGGAAATTATTGGCAGGAGCAGGAGCTTCTGAGTCAGAGAACAGGGGAATTATGAATCAAGCTTTTGAAATACTCACTTGCCAATATCCTTACCTTTCTTCCCCCATTATCTATCCTTCATCCTTTTTGCAAATCCACAAGGCTTAAATCAATCCATATGTCTACCCTTTCTGCTCCCACACCAGGACCTTTAAGAACTCCTTATTGAAAGTACCCCAGCCATGCAGATGGGAACTGCTATGAATCCACTAGGCGGTCCGTATAGTTGGGCAACTCTCCTTTGAGTTCCTGCTGGTCTCTCTTCTCCATTCTCTCCAGTGGCCCTCTGAGCTCCTCTATCACCTATAAACTTCTAGCCTTTTCACATCTCCCTCACCTGATTTCATAGAGAAAGAGAAGCCATCAGGCAGTAGTTTCCCATAACCAAAGCTGTAAGTTCACTCACCTCGCCTATACCTCCCACCTCCCTCTTATGACTCCTTTTGCCTCAGACAGACCTCCCCACCTGTGCCTGTGCCTGTGCCCTGTGTTCCATTTTCCCCACCATCTCAGGGACCTCAAACCTCAATTATCCCCTCTCTCATCTGTATTTCCCATCTCTCCCTCTCTACTGTCGATCTCCTCCCCATCAGCATTGAAGCATGCCCTCTTTTAGCCCTGTAACAATCATTTGCTCTCACTTTCCTTTCACAGATTAAAACTTCTTGGAAGAGCTGTGTTTGCCATCTCCATTTCCTCACTCCCACTCTTTAGCCCAGTGCAATCTGACATCCAGTTCTACTACTCTACTAAAACTATTCTCAGTAACTCCTTCCTCAGAGCTAAATCCCATTGTTGTTTCTCTTATATCTGCTGTCTGAAGCACTGCCGTCACTGGCCACTGCCTCCACCTTGAAACACTCTCATCTTGACTTCTGTGATGCTGTGGGCTCTCCCAATTTTTCTCCTGCCACTGTGGTTGCTGCTTAGCCTCCCCATTTGGTTCTTTTTTTTTTTTTTTTTTTTTTTGCAGTTTTTGGCCAGGGCTGGGTTTGAACCTGCCACCTCCGGCATATGGGGCTGGCGCCCTACTCTTTTGAGCCACAGGCGTTGCCCCCCATTTGTTTTTTTTTTACTTCGTCCACAAATGTTGAGAATTCTCAGAGCTTGCTCCTAGGCCTACTTTTCTTCCCACTCTACAAATTTTCCCTGCATAACTTCTCATGGTTTTAATTACTATCTATAAACTGATGACTCTCAAATTTATATTTCTAGACAAATATCTCCTGAGATTCAGATGCACATAGCAAATTTCCACTTGAGTGTCACACAGACAACCTAAATTTGGCATGCTTAGAATTGAACTCACCATCTTTCCCATGAACCCTATTCCTCTTTCTTGTTGTCTATGATGGCTAACATTTACTAAACACTTTCTATGCTCTAGACATATTTCAAAGCATTCTATAGGCAATATTTCACTTAATCATTTCAAGGAAGGTAGTATTAATACCCTCATTGTAGGTAAGGAAACTGAGGCAGAGAGAGGTTAAGGAAATTATCCAAGGTCACACAGCTAATCAGTGGCAGATCTGGGATTCAAAATTAAGTCTGACTTCAGAGCCATTGCTCTTAACTATGACTGCTATCCAGTGGTCCAGGCCAGTACTCAGGCATCATCCCTGACTCCTGACTTCCCTTCACTGTCCACGCCTACCTATTCTACCTTCTAAATATGCCTCAGATTCATCCATTTCTTTCCATCTCCATCACAACTATCTTAACCAGCTCACCATCAACTCTCACCTGTGCCACTCCCAGCCTCTAATGTCATCACTTCCCAACCCACAGTGATGTTTCTGAAAGGCAAATCTGATCTGAAAGACAAACCATTCCATGGCTCCCTACTGTCCTCAAGATAATGTCCAACCCCCTTTAAACGGCTTACATTGTTCTTCATGATCCAGTCCCTGGCTACTGCTCTAGGTGACTTCCCAGTTCCCTCTACTTCATAACTCTCTGCAACTTCCTTCCTTCCCACCTGGCTACCATCTGCTTCTATTCTCTGTTTAAATAACAGACTATTCCTCTAGGATGCCAACCCTGATGCTTCAAGTCTAGCTTAGGTGCCATTCTTGTTACCCTGTACTCATCCTCGTCAGAACACTTTTCATGCCCTGTATTATTGGTTTAACATTCTCTTTAAAATCAGTCCCCACTGGACTGATTCTAAATTTTGTGAGACTAAGGACATTATCTATTTCACTTGCTTCTGCAGGCTACCCCAACACCTGGCAGTTTGGTGAATGCTTTGCTTGTATAAACCATGGCAAAGCCCCTCTCATTTCTCCAACCCACACTCAGCGGTTTGAGGAAGCACCCTGGGGTCAGTTGCCTGACACAGGTCCTGTGCTCACAGGCCAAGGATGTGTTTCCTGAGCTATCAGCTCAGACCTTCATTCCAACCAGTGAGGCCAAAAGCCAGTACCCTCAGTTAACTCCATTTCCTGGCCTGGGTTTGCATTGTGAATTCCAGTTATCACTTGGTTTTTAGCACTAGAGTTGACCTATATCTTAGTTAGTGACTCTTTTAATAGCTTTGCAAGATCGATGGGAATGCGACGGAAATAACAGTGATGACTCACCCAGCCATTCTCTCCTCCCCTCACCATTCTGCACAAAAGCCACTCCCACTACTGTCAAGTTGTGTCCCACTCCAGGCAAAGTATTAGCAGCTCCTTGGATATCTGAGTAATCATATGTGGGAGAAGAAGAAGGCAAGGTGAGATCTCATGTGAGATGCCAGTCAGACTCCAGGGCCAAATGGTCTGTTGTGCTTTGAGCCTGTGAAACATAGAGGGATAGAAACAGGTACAACAGAATTGTGAACTTCCAAGGAAAAAGGGACTCTGCCTGGAAAATGAGTGCAGAATGAGTTGCCTTAACAGTATCATCTAAAAGGACACAGGGATGGGCAAAACTCAGGCAGGCTTTCTCAACTCTGCTTATGCAATCCCTTTCCTCTTCAGAACTTTATCAGATGGAAACAGGTCACATCCACATGTCACACTATAGTGGGCAAGTGGCTATGATAGTCATGAGCACTGTTCCCCAAATATTCCAAGCTCTGTTTCTTGTGGGTACATGGTAAAATTGCACTTCCTAGCCCATTACAGTTGGTTGGGCCCATATGATGAGCTCTGGCCACTGGCCAGATAAGAAGTAAAATACGGCACTTGCAGGCTGGAATAATTAAACACCATTATGAGGCCCAACAGGGCTCTCTTTTCCTTTGCTATGATAACCAGCAATGTTTGGGATGATAGCTTCTCTGACTACTTGAGTTTTGAGGTAAGGAGATAAGGAGCAGAGCCCTCAGCTAACTTATCACAGCCATGAAGTGAGAGCAAGTAATAAACCTTTGTTGTTATGAGCCTCTAAGATTGTAGGGTTTGTCCATTATCACAGCACAACCTTGCTCATCCTGACTGATATGCAAGCTAAATCTTCCCTTAGGAGTTTGGCATTGTCAGAGAAAGTAAACCACAACCATACTGAAAAGAAGGACAATTCTTTATTAAAAATAACCACAAAAAAGTACTAAACATATTGGTATGTATGACGTTATTAGCAATGTTCTAGATTGTGGTTTATATGGTGAGTTTGAATGTTTATAAACATTCAAATGGTTATGAATGTTTGCTGCTTTCAGAAAATGAAGGAAAAAAACTTTACTACAAATGTTATGACACTGGGACACAAACAGCAATTCTAAAATATATAGCATAATTCAAGACTCTAAACCAGTCCGTAGAACAAAACTCTTCAGAGATTCTAGGTCCTTTTGTCCAGGCCCAAGTCCAGGCCTTTCCTTGCCCAGCTCTGACTCTCTAGCCATAAGGAACTGAAGATTTCTCTTCCTAAGTTTGTTTTCCCTGGTTCTCCATCCATTCTGGCTACAGGCCTCTGTCTCAAATTCACTAAACACTAAGAACACAACCTCTACTTTCTGGTTATCCACAAGCACTCTCCAATCTCTAGAGTTCTGCCACCAAAGGAAGATGCTATGTGTTCCTGGTGCCCAACCACCTATAACTCCTTAACTTTCTTCTAGGGAGGGAGGTCCTAATAAGATAGGGTGCGGGTTTTGAGGTTAAAGAGAGTTCAGTTTAAATCCCAGCAACACAATTTACTTGCTATATGATCTTAGACAAGTTATTTTCTCTCTCTGAACTTCAGTCTTTATCTTTAAAATAGGAACAATAATACTCAGAACTCAAGGGGTTGCTATATGCATTCTTAGTGAAACTGCAAACCAGAGAAACCCTGGCACACAATAGGCACTCCATAACCATTGCTTTCCTTTCTCTTTTCCACTTTCTCCTCTTTTCAAAATTGCAACTGACCCACAGCACTGACCCAAACACTAAGCTCATTCTTTTCTCTTGTTTTCACTTTCTTCTTTTCCCTTCCAGCCCAAGCTTTCCCCACCACATGCATGCACACACACACACACACACACACACAAAACCATCATCATTCTTACCATGGCAGATACCTTTGTTCAAACTTGTTTCTCATATACCATCTAGCTTAAAGGCTATAAATTTTTCGTTTTGCTTATTTTCATTTGTGTTTAAAAGTGCTACCTTTTTGCAAACAAAATCACCTATACCCAGCATGACAGACAGAATCAGAATGAGAGGGCAAGGACTGAAAATGAGAGGTTATTCTGAGACACGAAAGAAAGGAAGCAGTGTCTGGGTTCTGTGTGAGCAATGTGGCCTTTATTCACTCGGGTCCGAGCATGCTGAGTTTGAAAAAGAAGTCAGCATGTGGGTTAAGGCAGAGTGGGAATATAAGAGTTAGGGGGTAGGGATTAGCACACTCATTCCTTCCTGGGAGGGACATTCTTTCCTGGGCAGGATGGTTCTATTTGGGCAGGTCCCTACATTCAGCCCTGTCATCCCTCTCTTTTTAGTTTATTATAAGGAGGCAAAGTGCTGGGCATGGTGTCTCTTTGACTGTCATCATGGGATGCCTATAAGGAAAAAAGGGGGGTGGTGTTTACAGGAACACTCTTGGGTTTTAAGTTTGAACTGGTTGATATCCATGTAGGGGAGGATATGAGCAGTTGTTTTTCGGGTGACTGCCTGGTCAATAAATCAGGAGATGAGGCAAAAGACTACTCATCGGAAACTGAGAATGAGAAAGATCATAATCAGTGGTTCTAAAATAGGAAGTAACCAAGGAGGCCAGGAATCAAATAAGGACCAGGGATTAGATGATTCAAGATTTATTTGTCTCTGTTTGATTCATTCTTGGAGTTCTTTTACTTTTTCTGTGATTATTCCTGACTGGTTAACAAAGAAAACAACATTCTGCTTCCCCCAAAATGCATTTGCCTCCTTTTTCTGCTGTAATTAAATCTAAGGCTCGGTGACTTTGGAGATCTACTGCAGCTGAAGAATTAATTTGGGATTGTAGAGTGACTAAAAAGTCTGCTACCCCTTCCATATCTTCACTAAGTTCTACGGAGAGTTGGTGGTAAAAGTGGGTTCATAAACGCTTCCAATGCCTGTGCCAAGTCTAGCCACTATGCCTGCTCCAAAAAGTACAGGGAGAAAGATGCTTCTTCTTCTTCTTTTTTTTTTTTTTTTGCCTGGAAGTAGGGAGATGCATTAGGGCCTGAGTTAGGGAGGAGTCATTCACAAAAGAGACTTAGTGGGTAAGGAAAACTTGGGTGCAAAGACTGGAGTGGTTAACGTGCAATAGATGGAGCAGCCGCAGAGGAAAAATATTACTGAAGCAGCACAGGAAGAATCAGATAAGGGAAAAGTTGGGTTGAGGGAACAGAGATCAGGTTTTATAAGGTTGACAGAGTCACCTGTACTGATGAGATTAAAGCAGGTTAAATTGGGGGAGGCTAGGGCTGGAAAGTCTATAGTTATGGGGCCAAACAGAGCTGTGTTATTTTCTGCCAGAATAGAAGAGTTATATGTGCTGGGTACAGGTATGGGATTGAAAAGATGTTGGTATAAAAAAGGCACATCCAGCATCCTGAGGGGGAGAGGAGAGAGGAAGAGTTCAGGGCAGCTGAGAAGGAGATGTTTAAAAGCCAGCAAATAAGGGATTGGTTGTAGATCTTGCAGGACAGCAAGGTCTAATCCTTTATAGGGTAGAGGGGTTATACTGGAAGGGAGTTTTTAAATGATTTTTCTTATTTCTTTCTGATGAGCTATGTTCCAAATTCCTCCTCCACCTGATAATCCTACATGTGTGAGGTATGTCCAGCAGATAATAGTCCCAACTCCACCTCCGGGGCATCCAGCGCCTGTTATTTTGCCAGTCCAGTACTTCTTTCCTCCGTAAGAACATTCAGAGGCTTTGGTAACATCATAACAGTGTGCTGGAATGTAAGTGTAGCTCGTGTAAAAGGGGGTCTGAGGTAAGAATCAGGCATAGTTGATGTGGGAATGGAAGTTGGTAATGTGTTCACAGATATACAAGGTTCAGGTAGCAAGACAACCTGTGCATTCAGTCAGGGTTGATGGGGACGGGAAAATGGCCAGGATTGACAGGAGAGGTAAAAAGAAGGAAAAGAAGTAAGAAGAAGAAAAATTTGGTTTCCTCAGGAGGAAAGTCTTGGAAGGTGGCATGTAGCCACAGATCTTTAAACTCATCAAAGAAGTCACCCAGCTTTGAACGTGTGAGAGTAGCCAGGTAACTCAAGAAGAAGTTAGAGAGAAAAGGGAAGCACTGGGGAGGAATGTGACAAATTTATGGGGAAGTGGACTCTTTGGGGTGAGTTTTAAGGTGGTGGGGAATAGTACTTGTGATTTCCAGTGGGGGTCTTCCAGTGTTGGATGTTTTTCTATAGGACATGGCTTTATTCAGGATCGGTGGATCTAGACTGGGGGGGGGGGGGTCCAAGAGGCAAACAGTCTTGGGGGTGCTGTAGAGAATGGAGTGAGGGCCTGTCCAATGAAGGGACAAAGTTCTGCAAGGCAAGGGAGATTTGTTATCCTGCCATTGGTTCTCTGACTTTCTCTGAGGGTTGGGGAAGGAGCTGGTTTATTGTTTTTCTAAGTCCATCCCTGGTTTCCTGGAGGATGGGTCCAGGGCCCAGAATAATAGTTTCACCATACGTTATTTCAAAAGGGCTGTAAAAGAGGGGCTTGCGAGGTAAAGCAATAGGGAGGAGCTTAATCCAATCTTCTTTGTGTTGGAGTACTACTTTGGTGAGATGTTTAAGGATGTTGTTCATTTGTTCTTGTTCTACTTCCCCTGATGATTGAGGCCTGTAAGGCACATGTAAGTGCCACTGGACTCCTAGGGCTTGTGAGGTTTGGGAGGTGATCTGGCTAATGAAAGCTGGGTTATTGTTACTCTGAATGGAGCTGGGGAGGCTGAATATAAGAATGTGGTGGAGGAGCGTGGAGACAACTTCACGGTTTTCTCACCTGTTGTGGGGAAGGCTTCAACCCACCCTGAGAACGTATTGACCCAAACTAGAAGAAGTTTGTATTGTCATATAGGAAGCACATGGGTGAAGTCAATCTGCCAGTCTTGTCCAGGGGTTTGGTCCCGGGCCTGATGTGTGGGAAAAGGGAATGTTTTTATGACCCCCTAGGGTGAGACCCGGGTGAAGATTGTACAAGACTGGGTTATCTGTTTCACAAAGGGAAGATAGTCGTGGGTGAGAAAGGAGCAGAGAAAGAAGGGTGTACTGAGGCTTAAAGCCAAATGAAGGCTATTATGGAGGAAAAGAGGATATTCTGTGCTTGGGAGGAAGGAAAAATAAATTTTCCCTGTTGAAGAAAACTTCCTCTCCATGTGGGAAGATGCTGGTAATTGTCCTGTTCTTCAGATGTATAGACTAGATAGAATTTATTGAAGGACAAGTACTTCTGTGGAAGGGAGTATAAATTGAGCTGCCCATTTGGCTTCTATATTAGCTTTTTAGTTGCCTTTGGAAATTGGATCTGTTTTATTTTGGTGGCCTTTACAGTGGATGATGGCTACTTCCTTTGGAGAGTGGCTTCATTTAGAAGGTTTGTTTTTTGTTTTGTTTTGTTTTGTTTTGTTTTGTTTTGTTTTGTTTTTGACAGAGTCTTACTATGTTGCCCTCAGGAGAGTGCCATGGCATCACAGCTCATAGCAACCTCAAACTCTTGGGCTTAAGTGATTCTCTCGCCTCAGCCTCCCAGGTAGCTGGGACTACAGGTGCTTGCCACAGCACCCAGCTGTTTTTTCTGTTTTTGTTGTCATTGTTGTTTAGCAGGCCCTGGTCGGGTTCGAACCCACCAGCCCTGGTGCATGTGGCTGGCACTGAGTTATGGGTGCCCAGCCCATTTTTATGAGTGTGGTATTGCTAATAGAGGAGCCTGGGTAGTAATGAATCCTCTTTCTTGCCATATGGCTGTATGGTGATGGATTACGTGGAAAGTATACTTAGAATCTGTGTATATGTTAATGGAGTGGCCTTGTTTAAGTTGTAAGGCTTTAGTGAGGGCTAAGAGTTTGGTGAGGGGGGAAAGCAGGGTAGTAGAGGTGATAATGTGGGAAGAAAACACATAGCAAAGCCTGCCTTGGCAATGGAGTGAGCAGTGAGTGGACTTAGAAGAACTGCCATCAATAAACCAGCTGTCTTCAGTTAGGTAAGGGAAAGAGGGAGATGTTGGGAAAAGAGTGTAGTGTTACCGTGATTAAAGACCAGCAATCATGGAATGAGTTCTGGGAAGTGTAAGGGTTATGTGAGTGGAGGGCAGCTAATGGAGATGAGGGGTTATATGCTGGGCCAGGGAGAAAGTGAAGGTTTGGGTTTTCCATAAAGAGGATTAGAAGCTGGCGTAAACAAGGTGCGGAAAGTAAAGATGATAAGTGTTGGTGTTTTAAAAGGGATGGAATGTTATGAGGGGTACATAGATATGTGGGGGCATGGCGGGTAAGTTTCTGAGCCTCCAGGAAAAGGAGGGACGTGGCTGCCACTGCTCAGAGGCAAGAGGGCCAGCCTAGGGCTCTGAATTTTATCAGTTTTGAGAGGAATGCTATTGGGAGGTGATTATTGTGAGGTTTCTATGTTAGGACCTCTACTGCACATTTTTGGTGTTCTGACATTGAGAGGTAAAACGCATAGCAGGGATCAGGGAGATGGAGGGAGAGTGCTTGGGACTGAGAGGACTGTAGGGAGACGAAGGAACTTGACCAAAGCTGGTGTGGGTCTAGGAGGTCGGTTGGGGAACCTTTAGCAGCAGTGTATAGAGATTTAGTTGAGGCCACGAAATTGTGAATCCAGGCTCTAAAATATCCTAGAACCCCCAGGAAGAAGAGGAGGTCATTTTTGGTTTGAGGAAGAGGTAAGGAAGAGATGGCCTAAATGCAGTCAGGGGAAATGAGTTTTTCTCATGCCTGTAAGAGGATGCCAAGGTATTGGACAGAGGGAGAGGTTAACTGGGCTATGGAAGGGGACACTCTACACCCCTTGGTGGCAAGGAAAGAGAGTAAGCAAATGGTGTCTTCCCAGGAGGCAGTGGAGAGGGGCTGTATAAGAGAAGGTCATCTGTGTACTAAAGAACCGTGGAATTTTTCAGTAAAGTTAACTGCTGGAGGTCAGCCTGAAGTACCTGACCAAAGTAATGAGGACTGTCTCTAAATCCTTGTGGGAGAACTGTCCAGGTGAGTTGTTGGCTGGTGGAGGAATCAGGGTCTGCCCAGGTGAAGGCAAGGAGCGGTTGGGAGAGGTCATGGATGGGGATGGTAAAAAAGGTCTTTGAAATCTAAAACTGTGTAGTGGGAGGTACTGGAAGGAATGGTAGATAGGAGGGTATAGGGATTAGGAACTACTGGGTGGATAACCTGAACAATTTCATTGATGACCTGTAAGTCTTGCACTAACCGATATGAACCATTGCCTTTTTTTATAGGAATAATGGGAATGTTACAGGGTATGTTAGTAGGTTTGAGAATACTGGCCGACAGGGGTTTAAGAATAAGTGCTTTAATGCCCCTGAGGGCTGCTGTGGGGATCTGGGTATTGTTTAAGGGAAGGATATGAATGTTGGGGTCTGAGAGCACTAAGAATGGGTGAATGATGGGAGGCTATAGAAGGAAAAGAGGTATCACACATGATGGAATCTACAGGGAGGTTGGATTGAGAGAATGGAGGGATTGTAGGGGAGGGGTTAGAGAGAAGTAGGATGGGTAGTGGGAGGTGGAAGCCAGCCGGAATTGTCAGGGTTCCTTGTAATCTTGAGAAGATACCTTTGCCTTGTAGGGGAATGCTGCATTTAGGAATGATAAGGAATGAATGTGAAAAAGAGTGTCTGGAAAGTGAATGCCACAAGAGTGGAGTAGCGTGAGGGCATAGCAAATTGCCATCAAAACCCACCACTTGAAGCACGGTCTCAGGGCAGGTTTTCTTTTCCTGGACTGTCCAGAGGAGTTTCAAGAAGTAGCCAAGGTTTGTCTAATGGCAAGAGCCAATAACTGGAGCTCTGAGAGGTGCTGCTGCTTAGAGGCCTT
Organism: Galagoides demidoff; assembly: GCA_963574575.1. NCBI lineage: Eukaryota > Metazoa > Chordata > Mammalia > Primates > Galagidae > Galagoides > Galagoides demidoff. The sequence goes on from CAUYQV010007406.1 coordinate 24,511, forward strand.
TTTTTGGGTATAGAAGACCTTGAAGGCCAAGTTGATGAGGCCTCGTTGGGAGGGGTCTGGGGGCCCTAGGGGGATTTTTGATTTTTTTTCTGAATATTGGCTACAGAATGGAAGATAAAATTCATGTTGATAATAAGCCTACCCTCATTGCTCTCTGGCGATAGGACAGTATAGCTGTGAAGGGTTTCATTAAGACAGGCTAAAAACTGGATAGGATTTTCATCCCATTTCTGGGTTATTTCTTTTAGTTTGTCATAATTCATGGCCTTATGGAATGCTTTTTTTAGTCCCTTTAAGAGACACTGGACCATTGGTTATGGAGACAGACTCCAGGAGCATCAGTTTAATAATGCCAATTGAGATCTTCTTGGGATGTCCCTCTTGCTCTCCAGCAAAGTTTGGTCTGTCCTCTGTAGATCTTTGGTGTGAACCTGGGCCTGAGTCCAGACCTGCTTCCTCTCCTCTGAAGTTAGGGTGGAGGTGAGGATGACATATAAATCATGCCAGGTCAGATCATATGATTGAGTTAGATATCTAAATTCCTAAGAGTATTTTGTGGAATCTGTGGAGAATGAATCTAGTTTCTGACTCATGTGGGACAGGTCTTAGAGAGAAAAGGCAACATGAATCCTGGCAATATCTTCTTTACTTGAATCTTCTTGGAGTGGATATAGAGGTTGTGGTGGTCTAGAAGTGGAAGGTCCAAAGGCGTGGCGTGGCCAGATCTAGTACGAAGTGGGGATGTTGGATCTGCCACCTTTCCTTTCCCACCTAGGTCCACCATTTTTTCTTTTTTGCCCATGTGCAGCAGAAGGCGGGTGGGGGTGGTAGAAAGAGGGGGGGTTAGATGGAAATATGGGGGTAGGGAGGAGGTTGAGGGGGTTATGGCAGGGAAGAAGGGGGAGGGTTGTCTGCTAGGTCAAACAAAGACAATGGAGAATGGGAGGGGTTGAGGAGGGATGGTTTGGCCTATGCAAAGAAAATTTGAGAGAGTTCACAAGACAACACAAAGAAGGAATGTTTTGGAGGAGGAGGAAGGCCTGGATATAAGGGACTTCCAAACATTTGCCCAGTCTCCAACAGTAATTGTCAAGGTCAGTGAGGATTGAAAGGTCAAAGGTGCCATTTTCAGGCCATTGTGAGCCATTGTCTAGTTTGTACATAAGCCAAGCAGTATTACAGAAAAAGATGAGGCATTTATGTTTAAGGTCAGGATAAAGAAGGCATAGAGGCTTGAGGTGAGTTAAGAGGTAGCTTAAAAGTGAAGAAGGGATTCCCTTAATCTGATATGATTAAGCTGTCCCCATATCAGAAACTGGAGGTAGAAAATAAATGAAGTTAAAGTGAGGAAGAAAAAAGAACTTACAAGGGGGAGGAGTACGAAAGTGGCTAAGGCTGGAGCTGGGGAGATTACCAAGTGTTCCTAAAGGACCTTTAAACAGTCCGAAAAGTATGGTCTAGGCCCACAGCAGGGCATCCCCATACACAAGGCAATGGATAGGTGGGTCTAACTCTCCTGGGTTAGTCCATGACTGGCGCCAGAGTTAGGAGGCACAGACTACCAGAGTTTTGGGGCCCAGAGTGGACAAAGGGAAAAGAAGTTTAAAAGGCTCAGAGAAGGGCTATATATGAATGCTTGAAAGGCACAGAAATGGAGGAAAAGGGAAAGAGTTGGAGTGGAGAAAGGCAAGAGAAGTTAAAAAGGCTCAGAAAAGGGTTATAGATGAATGCTCACTTCACTATTAAATGGATAAATTCTGGGCAGGGTTCGGAGGGGTTCTCCCTGTTTCCCTTTGTCTCATCAGAACAAGAGTCTGTCTAGCTGGGATTGGGTCTGATAGGGTGTATCTCAGCCCCCCGAGGGGGCTCCAAATGAGAGCACCATCCTGGGTTCTTGGCACCAAAGTGAGAGGTCAAGGACCAAACATGAGAGGTTATTCCAAGACATAAACAAAAGAAGCAGAGTTCAGGTTCTATGTGGGCAACATGCCCTTTATTCACTCAGGTGTGAGCAGGTTGAGTTTGAAAAGGAAGTCAGCACATGGGTTAAGGTGGGGTGGGAATGTAAGAGTTAGGGGGTAAGGATTGGCATACTCATTTTTTCCTGTGTGGGACAGTTCTATTTGGGTGGTTCTTTACATTTGGCTCTATCACAGAACTGCTCATGGCAGTCCCTTAAACATCTGGGATTTCCTAGGACTCAGGATCACACATTAAAAGCTATGGGCTTTTTCACCCTTTCTAGGTCTATAGAACATAAAGGATGGCACACCTCTTAGGGGTTATCTGCTGACCCACTGCCTAAATTTCTGAATGGGAAACAGAACGGAGTGGCTTTCGGATACACCCTGCCTCTCACCATGCCCAAGAAGCATCATTCCCTAATCAAGTGTTAAAGGGTTGACAACCCAGATGCAAAATAGGTACTTGGCTGCTATGTGGCCTTGGGCAAATCAGTCCCTCTGTCTGCAGCACCATCTTCCCTCTTTAAAATCGGGTAGTGATGCTTATCTCACAGAAGCTATGTGTATCTATGATGCCTTTACCGCTCCAAAACAATTCTGACACATGGCTTTCAGAATCTCTAGGAGGGATGCAGGCAATGGTGGTGGGAAGGAAGATAGGCACCTCACACATTTTTCCTTTTTCTAGGCAGAAGGGAAATTCACTCCCCTCCACAGAACTCTAATTCTTCCTTATGAAAAGCTTCTGACCTTTCACAAAGTCCCCACCCCCACCTCCCGCGGGCCCCCCCCCCACCTAAAATGTTGTTTCCCAGTCAGGACTGTAATAAGGATCACCCCTCCTAGCCTCAGGGCCCTCCTTTAGTTCCACTTCCTTTCAAGCACACAGCCTAAAGGCCTGCCCAGTTGGCCTCCTGTGAGAGAAAGTTTGGCAATCAGCATCTGAAGTGAGCCCATTACTATCTGTTTGCACCACTGAAGAAAACTCTGGCCCTAAGGCCTTCAAAAAACTGAGGCTATAAAATGTTTGTCAGTCAGAACTGACTTTGTCTGGAACCAACTGGTCAGTGGCCAAGACTCATTCATTTTATTTCCAGTTTTCCACAACCCCCTTCCTTGCTAATAAGCTGCCCAGGCAACATGACTACACATTTAGTTAGCAATTATACTTAACAGTCACAGATTGCCACTTTGGACTATGCACATTTGGTTTAATAAATGTGCTATGGCTATGATTTTCACATTGCCCTAGGCTGGAAACCACTTTGACAGGCTAAAAGGTCCTTCAGACCATTTACGTCACTCATTGCTGCTGACCCTCCCCCAGGAGCAAATTAGAAGAGGGCTGCTTCCTAAGAGGAGGCCCCACAAGGGTGACGCTATGGTTGTTTTTAAACTAAAAATCATTAGGGAAAGGTTCATTCCTTTAAGAAACAAAAGTAGTGACAAGGACATGTTAGGGACCTGAAGGACTCTGGGAATAACTGCTGTGGGAGGTCCAGAAAGGGCTGCTGCAACAGTGTGTGTGTAATGTGTGTGACACGTGTGGGTGTGTGTTTGTGAACATATGAGTGTGTATGTGTGTCCTCTACCAACAGCTCACCTGAAAAACAAAAAAGGTCCTGCCAGTGAAGTCATTATAAAACAGCTGGAGGGAAGCCCTAAAAGAAGAAGTCCAAGCTCAGGCTCCTTTCAGTTGTCACTGAGTTATTTCCTGACAAATCCAAGGATTCTGTCCTTTGGATGTCAGTTAAGAATGGACACCATCCACCTCGATTTTTCAAGCCAAAAACCTAGTGATCATCCTGGACTCTTCATAGTGTCCTACTCCCCACATCTAATCTATCAGAAAATCCTGTTTGCTTTACTCCAAAATATATCTCAATCTATACACTTCTCCCTGCCTCCACTGACAGTGTTGTTGCTCACTCACCATCACCTATTCCCTGGACCAAACCTCCTCAATGGCCTCCCTGCTTCCACTCTTGTTGTCTCAGTCCATTGTCTATACACCAGTCAGGAGGGTCTTCTTAAAGCACAAATTACATCATATAGCCTTTTTTGCTGTCATGGCAATTATGGAAGCACACGCTCAAGATGGAAGCACCACCAGCCTGGATCACTGAGTGACTATGAAGGACACAGCCCTCCCATCTATCCATACTGGACAATTCCAATGAGCAAGAATTTGACACTGGTGGCTCCCGCAGCATAACTTGGCCTATCCTGACTGATACATTGAATTCATGTGCATTTCTTGGAGCATCCATTATGGCTTCAGCTGTGTCCTAAAGAAGTCTAGGACTCCAAAAGCTTATCTTAACCACTGTTCTGTTCTAGAAGGAGGAAGGAGCTGGCCAAGTGAGGTACAATGTTCAGAGGGGGCAATCAATAAGCATACTTGCATATGCCTCAGGTAGGGAGGGACATTATGTTGATGAAGTAAGTCAAGCAAGCAGTCTGGCAATCTTGGTCTAGACCAGGATAGAGGACAGGACTTTGGTCCTGGAGAGAAACTGGAATACAGGTCAGGATGAGTGGTTAAATTTAGGAGTAGGAATCAACATGGCGGGGTGGTAGGGAAGGGGAAAGAAAAGGAAGGGAAGAGGAAACAATTTAGAGGCAGCATGGACCTCCAAGTGTCACTCTTAGAGGTGCTTGACACACGTGTATCAAATTGGCAGCAAGAAGACCCAGAGACCAGTGCAGGACCCCAGCCACAGGTTCTCCAGCTCCTGGGTCTGCTGAAGCTAATGGAATATTTCCTACCTCAGCCAGGATTGGTTCAGTGGCTTGTATAGTGAATTAAGTTGGCCAGAATGAACCTGTGTGGAGGAAGTTGGAGGAAGCAGAGGCCGTAGAGATGGAGAGGGCCTTGTACAGTAATAATAACAACTGATAGTTCTCAAGTGCTTATTACATGCCAGGCATTGTGGCAAGTAAATTACATGCTTTCCCTATAATCTTTACACAAATCCCATAAAGTCAGTACAATTTTTTTTCCACTTAGAGACACTAAGTAACTTGCCTAAGATCATACAGCTAGTAAATGTCAGAGCCCTAATTTAAAACCAGGATGTTTCCTCCCCAACCTATGCCTTTAACCACTTTATTGTCTCTTCCTCCCACTCCTTGAATTTATGTATTTGTTTTGCTTTCTCCTAGTTTTGCATTCCACCCCATTTCCTGCCACCTGTTCAATTCCTTTTCCTCACACTTCCCTACTTGACATGAAAAAAACTGAGTGCTCCTTGATTTGCCATCCATTATTAAATTTTTAGTCATCCACCTTCTGGTTCAGTGTCTCAGCATTTCATCTTTCCATACAGTGACAGTGACCCTCATCCTTAACACCAGAGAAGCAGGAAGTCTTTCAGACAGGATGACCTCCACTGGGAAAAGACGCAGTACAGCTCTCTGTGCACAAATGACAAATCCAGGTCCACAAATCAGGTATGTTGGAGTTCTAAACATTCCTAGAGGGGATTTGGTAGTGATGCTGTGGAAATGAGTTCTGTGGAAAGGAGGCAAAGGCTTCCTGGGAACATAAGCTTTGAGGGTTAAAAAACACTTGCTGGGTTGGGGGAAAAAAACTAGAATTGATTTTCTGTTATTATTTTAAACTATTTGAGATGAACCTTTCCAGAGAGTTAGCTCTGGTGTCACTCAAAAGAAAGAACATAGGGGTTGTTCTTAGAATTCTAGTCTGACTGCTACTTACAGGCTGCCTAGCATTGGACAAACCATGATAACCTCTCTAGTACTCAGTTTCCTCATCTGCAAAATGAGGACAAGAGTTTTGTACCTTCCTCACAGGAATGATCTGGAGTGAGGATCAAATAATTTAATGATGCCTGAAGGCACCTTAAACTCAGTAACACTGATTCCTACAAATCCCTCAGCCCCCCACTCCAATGCTCTTTATCTTGGTGAAGACTACCTCTGTCAACAATGTCACATAGGCCTCACTAACAAAAGACTATCTCTAAAGCCTCTTCAATTTCTTTTTCATCTGTGAATCTGTCTATCTCCTCTACAGAGTCACCATCACCCCCCTCATCCAGCCCACCACCATTTCCCTCTGGAATACAGTAATACTCTCCTAACTGGCTCTACTGTTACGTACCCCTCTCCAGTTCATCTTTGGCATAGCAGCTAGAGTGAGCATTTTGAAATCAAAATCACATTGTGTTACTTTTCTGCTTTCGTGGCTTCCTATTATTCTTAGAATAAAATCTTAGGACTTCCTCCACAGCCCATAAGACTCCATGGAATTGGTCCTTCTCACACAGCTTGCTCTTATCTCACACTGATATTTCTCTTTTCCCTTGTGCTTCCCCACACTGACCTCCTTGCAGTTTCTTAATGCACCATGCTTTCTCCTGCCATAGAGCCTTTGCCAATGGTATTTTTGCTACTTGAAATACACTTCCCACACACTCACTCCAGCTCTAGGCTCCTTTCTAATTATTGATTTCCCCAGGAAAGATTTCCTTGGTCCCCCAGGACTAGGCCAATTCTTTCTATCATTCATTTTAAATTTATTTTAGTGATTATTTGGCTGTCTGGTTCATCCACTAGATTCTTAGATCCCTGAAGGCAAGAGCCATGGCTACTTTTGCTCACTGAATGTCCCCAGCACCTGACACAGTGTCTGGAACATGGTAGGCACTCAATGAATATTTGTCAAATGTGGATATCCTTGAAAAACAGTAAAGAGCTAAGGTGATGCTGAAAAAACAGACAAACTGATCTGAAAGTTCATGTGGAAATCCAAAAGACCCAGAATAACCAACACAATCCTGAAAATGAAAAGCAAAGATGGAGAACTAACACTTCCCAATTTCAAAACTTACTACAAGTAATCAAAAGTAATCAAAGCAATGTGCTGTTGGCACAAGTATACACATATGAATCAATGTAATCAAATTAAGAGTCCATAAATAAACCCATACATCCATAGAAAATTGATTTTTGACAAAGGTACCAACAAAAGGTGTTGGGACAACTGGATATTCAATAACATGCAAAAGAATGAAGTTGGACTGATACCCCACATCATATATAAAAATTAATTCAAAATGAATTAGAGACGAAACTCTTAAAAGGAAACATAGATATGAATCTGTATGTTCTTGTATTAGACAATTGTTTCTTATATATGACTGCAAATGGATGAGCAATCAAAGAAACAATAGATAAACTGGACATCATCAAAGCTGAAAACTTTTGTGTGTCAAAAAACACTATCAAGAAAGTAAAAAGGCAATCCACATAATGGAAGAAAATATTTACAACTCATATACCTAATCAGGGATTAATATACAGAATACATAAAGAACTCCTATAATTCTACAACAAAATAACAAATAACCCATTTCAAAAATGGATGAAAGTATTCTGGTGCTGTATACATTGAAAGCTTTGACTTCAGCATCACATAATTCCTCCATGTAACAAAAAACATTTGTACATTCTAAATCTATTGAAATTTTTAAAATGGGCCAAGACTTGAATAGACATTTCTTCAAAGATACGCTAATGGCCACAGCACCATTAGGGAAATGAAAATGAAAATCACAATAAGATGCCACTTCATGCATCTTCATGAATGGTTATAATCAAAAATTCAGATAATAACAAACATTGACAAGGATATAGAGAAATTGGAACCCTCATACATTGATGCAGTCTTTGTGGAAAACAAATTGATAAAAGGTTAATAACTTCTTATTGAAGTTAGTAGAGGTCTTTTCTGTTTCTATTTAGTGATTCAGTCTTTGTGGAAAACAATTTAATAAAAGGTTAAACATAGAGTTACCATATGACCAACAATTCCACCCCTAGGTATACACCAAGATAAGTGAAAGCATATGTTTACTCAAAAATGTGAACACCAGTGTTCACAGGCACATCATTCATAATAGCCAAAGGATAAAAACAAGCCAAATATCATTCACTATGTGAGTGGATAAGCAAACGGTGGTATATCCATGCAATGGAATATTATTCAGCCATAAAAAGGAATGAAGTACTGATACATGCTATAGTATGAATGAACCTTTAAAATATCAGGTTACGTGACAGCCAAACACAAAAGACCACATGTTATATGATTCCATCTGTAGAAAATATTCAAATTTCCAAACTAAGCAAATCCATAGAGACAGAAAATAGATTAGTGGTTACCAAGGACTGGTGAGAGGACAGAGAATTGGACCAGTCATGAGAGCTGGGTTTCTTTTAGGAGTAATAAAATGTTATAAAATTGATTATAAGAAAGAAGGGGTTGCAATCTTATTTTCAAATACAATTGGATATAAACCAACAAAAAGAATGAAAGGTTAAGATGGACACTAGATGCAGGTCAAGGGAATATTACAACAAGAAGATATTTCAATCTTAAATATCTATGCACCCAACTTAATTGCTCCCAGATAATTGCTCCTGTAACACCATAATAACTGGCAATTTCAACACCCCTCTGACAGAACTGGACAGATCCTCCAAACAGAAAGTAACAAAAGAAACAAGGGACTTAAACATGACCCTAGAACAATTGGGCTTAATAGACATATACAGAACATATCACACCAAAACTATTAAGTATATGTTCTTCTTGCCATGGATCATACTCCCAAATTGATCATATCCAAGGACACAAATCAAACCACAACAAAATTAAAGAATTGAAATTGTACTTTGTATCGTTTCAGACCATAAAGGAATAAAGGTGGAACTCAACTCCAACAAAAACCTTTATCTCCACTCAAAGTCATGGAAACTAAACAACCTTATGCTGAACAACAGCTGGGTCAAGGAGGAGTTAAAGAAGGAAATCATTATAGTCCTTGAACAAAATGCCAATGAAACCACAAGCGATCAAAACCTGTGGGATACTGCAAAGGCAGTCCTGAGAGGAAAATTTATTACTTTAAATGCCGGCATCCAAAAAACAGAAAGAACACACATCAACAAACTAATGAACCATCTCAAGGAGCCAGAAAAAGAAGAGCAATCCAATCCCAAACCTACCATAAGAAAAAAGATAACTAAAAGTAGATCAGAATTAAATAAAATTGAGAACATAAGAACAATTCAGAAGAATAGCGGCACAAAAAAGTGCTTCTTTGAAAAGATTAATAAAATCTATGCACCCTTGGCCAGATTAACTAGAAACAGAAAAGTAAGACCTCTAATAACTTCAATAAGAAGCAAAAAATGAGAAATAACAACAGATACCACAGAGATACAAAAGATCATCACTGATTACCACAAAAAACTCTACACCCAGAAATTTGAAAACCTGGAAGAAATGGACCAATATAAACACCACCTCCCTAAACTCAACCAGAAAGAACTAGAAATTTGGTTTTTTATTTTGTTTTGATTTTGTTTTTGAGACAGAGTCTCACTTTGTCACTCTCAGTAGAGTGCTGTAGCATCACAGCTCACAGCACCCTCAAACTCTAGGGCTTAAGCAATTCTCTTGCCTCAGCCTCCCAAGTAGGTAGGACTACAGGTGCCTGCCACAACACCCAGCTATTTTTAGAGACAGGATCTCACTCTGGCTCAGGCTGGTCTCAAACTCATGAGCTCAGGCAATCCACCCAACTCAGCCTGTCAGAGTGCTAGGATTATAGGCACAAGCCACCTCCCCTGACCAGGAACTAGAAATTTTGAATAGACCAATATCAAGCACCAAAATTGGAACAACAATAATATATCTTCCGAAAAAGAAAAGTCTTAGATGAGACTGTTTTACAACAGAATTCTATTCAATTCAAAGAACTTGTATCTATATTGTAGAACCTATTCCAAAACATTGAGAAGGAAGGAACCTTTTCTAACATGTTGGAGAAGCAAACCTCACCCTGATACTCAAACTGGAAAGGATCCAGCTAAAAAGGAAAACTACAGACCAGCATCACTAATGAATACTGACACAAAAATATTCAACAAAATCCTAGCAAACAATAAAGCTACACATTAAAAAAATTATACATCATGATCAGGTGGGCTTTATCCCAGCTATGCAAGGTTGGTTCAACATATGTTAATCCATAAATGTAATACACCATATAAATAGAAGAAAAAACAAAGATCATATGATACTCCCAAAAGATGCAGAAAAATCATCCTACAAAATTCAGAATCCCTTTCTCACAAGGATACTTAAGAAAATAGACATGGATGGGACATTTATTACACTGATAGAGGCCATCTACAAGAAACCCACAGCCAATATCATACTAAATGGAGTAAAACTAAAAGCATTTCCACTTAGAACTGGAACCAGACAAGGGTGCTCACTATTGCCACTGCTATTCAACATAGTTCTGGAAGTTCTAGCCAATGCAATCAGGCAAGAGAAGGAGATAAAGGGTATTCAAATGGGGACAGAGGAGGTCAAACTCTGTGTCTTTACTGATGATATGCTCTTATACTTAGAAAACCCCAGGTACACAACCACAAGGCTCCTGGAAGTGATCAAGAAATACGGTAAAGTCTTGGGATACAAAATCAATGTCCATAAGTCAGTAGCCTTCATATGCCCCAACAGCCAAGCTGAGAATCAAATCAAAGACACAATACCCTTCACAATAGCTTCAAAGAAAATGAAATACCTGGGAATGTATTTCACAAAGGATGTGAAGGATCTCTACAGAGAGAACTACAAAACCTGAGAAAAGAAATAGCAGAAGACATTAACAAATGGAAGAACATACTAAACTCATGGCTGGGAAGAATCAACATTGTTAAAATGGTCTGTACTATCCAAAGTAGTCTACAGATTTAATGCAATCCTCATCAAAGCACCAACATCATACTTTGAAGAACTTGAAAAAAATAATACTGCATTTCATATGGAACCAGAAAAAAAACCCAAATAGCCAATGCAATTACAAGAAATTAAAACAAATCTGGAGGCATCACATTACCAGACCTCAGGTTATACTACAAGTCCATAGTGATCAAAAGAGCATGGTATTAGCATAAAAATGAAGATATAGACCTATGGAATAGAATAGAGAACGTAGAGATGAAACAAATGACATTATTGCTATCTGCTCTTTGACAAAAAACAAGCAAAAGAACACAATGGGGAAATGAATCCCTGTTTAATAAATTGTGCTGAGAAGAACTGGTTAGCCACAAGTAGAAGACTGAAACTGGACCTGGGCCAGGCATGGTGGCTCACTCCTGTAATCCTAGCACTCTGGGCAGCCAAGGCAGGTGGTTGCTTGAGATCATGAGTAGAGATTAGCCTGAGCAGGAGCAAGATCTCCTGTCTACTATTAAAAAAAAAAAAGGAAAACTAGTAGGGGGTGATGGCACTTGCCTATAGTCCCAGCTACTCAAGAGGTTGAGGCAAGAGGATCACTCAAGCCCAAAGCTTTGAGGTTGCTGTGAGCTATGATGATACCATAGCACTCAACCCACGGCAACAGAGTGAGACTGTTTCAAAAAATTTTTTTAAAAAAAGTAAGACATGAAAGAATAAAATTTCTAGAAAAAAGTGTGGAGAAAACTCTTGACAAAACAGGCATGGTAAAAGTTTATTTTATTTTATTTTTCCTTTTCTTTTTTATGAGACAGAGTCTTACTATGTCACCCTTGGTAGAGTACCATGGTGTCACAGCTCACAGCAACCTCAAATTCTTGGGCTTAAGCATTCTCTTGTCTCAGCCTCCCAAGTAGCTGGTACTACAGGTGCCTGCCACAATGCCTGGCTATTTCTCTGTTGCAGTTGTCATTGTTGCTTAGCTGGCCTGGACTGGATTCGAATCTGCCAGCCTCGGTGTATGTGGCTGATGCTGTAACCACTGTGCTATAGGTGCTGAGCCAAGCCTGGTAAAAGATGTTATGAAGAAGACCCCTTTAGTAATTGCAGCAACACCAAAAATAAATAAATGGGACACAATCAAGCTAAAAAGCTTTTGTGCAGCTAAGAGGGTCTTAGCAACTAAAGCAAACAGACAGCCTTCAGAGTGAGAGAAGATATTTGCATGCTACGAATCTGACAAAGGACCGATAAATAGAATCCATGAGAACTGAAATTAATTAGCAAGAAAAAGAGCTAACAATCCCATCTATCATTGCACAAGCGACATGAACAGAAATTTCTCTGAGGAAGACAGAAGAATGGCTAACAAACATATGAAAAAGTGCTCATCATCACTACTCATCAGAGAAATGCAAATCAAAACTACCCTGAGTTATCACCTAAACCCAGTGAAAATAGCGCACATCACAAAATCCCAAAGTTACAGATGCTGGCATGGATGTGGAAAGAAGGGAACACTTTTATGCTACTGGTGAGATTGCAAACTAATATAGCCTCTTTGGAAAGAAGTATGGAGAACCCTCAAAGAACTAAAAGTAGCCCTTCCATTGATCCCTCAATCCTACTACTAGGCATCCACCCAAAAGAAAAAAAAATCATATACTACTATAAGGACATTTGCACTATAATGTTTATCACAGCTCAATTCATAATCACAAAGACATGGAATCAACCCAAGTCCCATCAACCCATGAATGGATTAATACAGTGCAATATATGTATACCATGGAATGCTATTCAGCCATTAAAAAGTTTGAGACTTTACATCTTTTGTATTTGCCTGGATGGAGTTGAAGGACATTCTTCTTAATAAAGTATCACTAGAATGTAAAAGCAAGTATCCGATATACTCAATACTAACATGAAACCAACAGATAAACAACTACACGGCCACATGAGAAAACACAATTAAATTCAAATGGTGGGGGAGGAGGGAAAGGGGAATGGGGAGGAGGGAGGGTAATTGGTAAACTCTCACCTAAAGGGCACAGCTCCTGGGTGAGGGCTCAACTACAACTTGAACTTTATCTAAGAAACACAAACAATGTAACCTAATTATTTGCACCCTCATATTAATCTGAAATAAAAAATAAATCAATAAATAAAATTGATTATATTGATGGCTGCACAACTCCATGAATATACCAAAAACCACTGAATTACATATTTTAAATGACTGGATTGTATTATAAGTGAATTATGTCTCAATAAATCTGTTAAAAACTAGGTATTAACATGGACAGTAAGTTCTAAAGGTCAAGAATAAGCCAATGATGCTAAGATTTGGGGACTGAATGTTCCAGCCAAAAAGGATCCTAAGGCAGGAATGAATTTGGTGAGGAACAGAAATAAGGTCAGAGAAACTGAAGCAGGGCAGGGTGGAAATGGTAGGAACTGAGATCAGATAGGTTGACAGAACAGACAGAATATGGAATCTATTCAGAATGATGAGGAGATGGAAGAAGGAGAGCCAGAACTATTTAGTGAACTGCACTAACACAACCATCCACATATGTGCTACACATACTACAATCTTGAATATTGTTTCCAGCAATCAAGCTCCTCCCTCAAGTCAATTCTAAAGAGCAGGATTAAGATCCCACACTTGTCTAGGGTCAATTCTCCAGCATCAAATATGCCTTTAGGTAGGTATTCTTAACCTCAGTTACATTAAGTTCTTAACCAAGAATTACGGGAACAGAGTTCAGGAGGCCCATGAACTTGGATGTGCGAAGACTTAGCCGTTTATTTTCACTAACCTCTAACTGAAACAATGAATGTAGGCAGCAAACAACAGAAGTGTTAGCAGTATCTGTGCTTTTATCAGTAACAGAAATCACAAATATTTGCATATCATATGATAGCTGGTACAGGTATCTTGAGATTTCGCTCATTCACTATTTCATTAATTCATAAACCCACTACTAGATCTTATAATTTGAATTGTGCTAACAAAAAGCACATATGTTACTGTGTCACAATTTAAAAAAAAAATTTGATACCTATCTTTCAGTATAGTTTTTCTTTTGTAAGCCTGTGTATTTTATCTCATGCTTAAAAAACAATTCTGAACAAGATTGAGAAATGCAACATCTTAGAAGATGACTCACGTCATGTTAGGTTTCTGCCCTGTCTTCCTCTTAACTCACCCTGTGTTGCCTTCATGAGGTCTTCCAAACCTCATGTTCAACACTTAATCTATGACAGTATGGGAAGTTAAATGAAGCAGAAAACTTAAAAAAAAAAAAGTTCTGAAGAAAATTTCTGGGGACTAGGGTAGAATTGGGTGCTACTGAATGATATCTCCAGAAAATGAGTCGCCTTTTATTTCTTACACATCACTATGTGGCAGAAATACGGCCTGACAAAGCCTCCCACAGTTTGCTGCTGACTTGCTGGGGCTGATCTTTTATCCCTCTAGGCCTCAGTTTCCCTATTTATGGTATGAAGAGTTTGCACTGGATAGTTTTCTTATGGCCTGTCCAACTATGACAGCCCAAGTTTATTCATCTGCACTGTTTCCATGAGACTCAAAAAAAGAGGCCCAGCAGCACTAGGTAACTCATGACCTTGGCATCAAGTCTGAAGAGCCTCCCAAGGATTCTCTACAATATCAGAGAGGGAAAATGGTGTTTTCCTCAACTCCAAAAATGCCATTCACAGCCTCACCTCCTTGCCTTTGCTCATGCAGTTCCTCCTGCTCAGGATATATTCCCTGTGTCTGTCAAGGACTCAATCCAAAGCTAGACTCACAACAAAGCTGTCACTGGTTACTCTGAACTCCCATTGAACTAAGGCATAAAACACCTTTTATTTAAAGCTGGTCTGCTGAAATATTTAGGAGTTTACCTAACAAAGGATTTGAAAGATCTCTATAAAGAGAACTATGAAACTCTAAGGAAAGAAATAGCTGAGAATGTTAACAAATGGAAAAACATACCATGCTCATGGCTGGGAAGAATCAACATTGTTAAAATGTCCATACTACCCAAAGCGATATATAAT
>CAUYQV010007409.1:0-15532 GCA_963574575.1 Galagoides demidoff
CCAGCTACTTGGGAGGCTGAGGCAGGAGACTCACTTGAGCCCAGGAGTTGGAGGTTGCTATGAGCTGTGATGCCATGGCACTCTACCCAGGGGGATAGCTTGAGGCTCTGTCTCAAAAAAAAAAAAAAAAAAAAAAAAGAATGGTGATGTTCTATATAGAATTTATAACAGATTTTGACATTTTCATACTAAAAAGGAATATAAAATCTCATTAAGACTTTATTAAATATCATATATTGACATTAATTTTATACATTGGGTTAAGGTTTAATTTGAAAACATTTTGGCTGTTTCCTTTCATTTTTTAAATGTGGTTCCTAAAAAATTTAAAACTACTTCTGTGGCTCAGCACCCGTAGCACAGTGATTATGGTGTCAGCCACATACACCCAGGCTGGCAGGTTTGAACCTAGCCCAGGCCAGCTAAACAACAATGACCACTGCAACAAACAAAGAATTGCCAGGCATTGTGGTGGGCATCTATAGTTCCAGCTATTTGGGAGGCTGAGGCAAGAGAATTGCTTGAGCCCAAGAGTTTGAGGTTGCTATAAGCTGTGACAACACAGCACTCTACCAAGAACAACATAGTGAGACTCTGTCTCAGAAAAAAAAAAAAGAAAAAGAAAATAAAAACTACTTCTGTGGCTTACATAGCATTTCCCTCAGACAGTGTTTCTTCAGGGTTTGACCAGGGTACTGTGTACCTGAGAATAAACAGGAGAACTAGATCGTTAGAGAAATTAAGTCATAGGAGTAAGAAGCCAAGTGATAGAAAAGATCAATGTAGCAGTTGAGATCAAAGTGACAGGAATAATGCTGGTGACAGAGAAATATACCATGTGCTAAAAATCTTCAAGAAGGAATGACATGAAGGACAGAGGTGGCATTACTTGCAGAGCACCTCTGCATACCAGCACCTGATCATCCCCCTCATAAACACTGAGCATCAGGTCAAGTTGGGACTCACCTCAGGTGCTGTATGTTGCAGGTGGGACTGCTTAGGGCCTCACGCAGCAGGGAAAACATCTCCAGAGAAAAGGGAATACAATTCACATTCAGGAAGGTCAGGTTCTGGTTTTGAGCCACAGACATGAACAAGTCATCAAAATGAGAGCTGACAGAAACATAGGACAACCTGCAGAAAACAAAAGTCATGGGAACTTCCAGGAAAAGTCAGGTGCAACATGAACACTGTTGCGATTTTCCTGCCTGCCCTATTCCATCCTAGCATAGATTGTGAGTGTTAATCATCTCCTCACATGCTGTACATTCCCAGTCAGGTCAGAATGTTTCTGATAATGCCAACACCAGGCTATTGAACTTTGAAATCATCCTCTGGTGGGTCAGGCACTATGGCTCATACCAGGAATCCTATCACTCTGGGAGGCTGAGGTAGATGGATTGATTGAGCTCAGGAGTTCCAGACCAGCCTGAGCAAGAGTGAGAAGCTGTCTCTACTGAAAATAAAGAAAACTAACTGGGCATTTTGGTGGACACTTGTAGTCCCAGCTACTTGGAAGGCTGAGCCAGGAGTATCACTTGACCCTAGGAATTTGAGGTTGCTGTGAGTTATGATGACATTATGGCACCCTACCCAGAGTGACAGAGTGAGACTGTCTTAAAAAAAAAATAGAAAGAAAAAGAAAAAATAGAAAGATGAGCATGTCAATGAGAAGCAAGGAGAGCGATAGGAGGAAGAATCTACAACCATCAACGAAGCTGCAGAAGCTTAGCCATGTACCTTTCTCTCCCCTCCTCCTGCTGGTGCTTCCTGAGGCAGCCATGATGGCTGGACCCAAGATCATCTTGGTCACAGACAGATGAACCTGACCTAACACTGTGTCTGCCACGAGCATTCTATCTCCAGACCTTTCATGGAGTAGAAAAATAAACCTTATGTGCTTCAGCCACCTTTGGGAGGGTGGGGAGAGAAGAAGAGGAGAGGAAGTCTCTTACATATGGTTGAACAGAACCCAAAATGATATCACTTCCTTTCATCTGGGAAGCTCGTGATTCATCAATACTTGAATCAATTATCTTTTATTTTCTAAAAACTATACCAGGGATTTCAGGGGCTCTCCAATCCCCTTACTGCAATGGGCACATTCACCTGCCTTAGTTCCCTTCCCAGTGTTAGAATTTATCATGTGAGATAATCATTTTCTTGTGTTTCTCCAGAGAAGGAAGAGGAGATCACTACTATTCCCTGGGGAATTCTGAGGCAGAGACTGGTGGAGTACCTGAGTGTTTGAAGCTGACAGTTAGGATGTCTCAGGGCTTTAGACAGAAGCATTTCTGAAACCCTGTTAAGGTCACTGTTACAGATTTCCAGCTCCCGGAAGTTCTCCCTGTTGTAAAATACAGAGCAGATCTCCCTCCAGTAGGCGAGGCCCTTCATTTGACTGCAGAGAAGAAAAATGGGATTTTCCAGTGGAATTAGCTCTATTCCAACAATTTGAAAAATAACACACACAGAGAAGGTGCCAAAAACATACATACACATTTAAAGACAAGAAAAACCTGTATTAAAATTGTAATACTCAATATATACCAATATCAAAAGATGAATACAAGTCGCCTTGAGCACCTCTTATAGTTCATTGCAGAAGTCAAACATGATACAAATATAATACAGGTTTTTTCTTTCTTAAAATGTGTGTACCTTTGTGGTGCCCTCTGCATATATTACTGTATCTTTGGAGAGACCTTATACCTAACTCTGACTTAATATATGAAGCAAGAAGAGATGAAGCCTTGTCAAGTATGGAAAGCAACACCCAGGCTCACTAAGTATTGTTGATGATTCTGCATTTGGGCAAAATGCAACAGAATGCAGTGCTTTTAACTGTATAAATATTATAGATCTAGAAACACCCCATATTGATGATAATTGTAGAATGTTATGTGCTATTATGAACACTCCCTTCATGTCATATAAGGATACTTCAGTTAATTCATTCAAGTGATCTACAGAAATGAAATCAAACCATTGGTTCTCAACTAATAGCAATTCTGTCCACCAGAGGACATCTGTCAATGTCTCAGGATGTGTTTATTATTACAACTGTATGCTACCCGCCAGGGTAGAGGCCAGGGATGTTGCTAAACAACTTGTAATATATAAAATAATACCCCACCACCACAAAGAATTTTCTGGTCCCCCAAATGTCAGTAAGGCTGAAATTTAACATAGAAACCCTGAGTTTAAACTGAAGTAGAGATTTAAAAAAAAATGGTCTTATTATAAGCTAGAGTGGAAATCAAGTTCTGCATGGTCTTTAGTGTCCATCTTAGGGACAATAAGGGCTAGAATTGTGGGAAGGTCATAGGAATATAGGAAAGAAAGGGATTTTTTTTTAGGACTCACCT
This sequence comes from Galagoides demidoff, assembly GCA_963574575.1. Taxonomy (NCBI): domain Eukaryota; kingdom Metazoa; phylum Chordata; class Mammalia; order Primates; family Galagidae; genus Galagoides; species Galagoides demidoff. Next base: position 3,369 of record CAUYQV010007409.1, read on the forward strand.
AAAAGTTAGCAGCTCGATGGGTGTCCTGTACTGAAAGACTTGCTGAACAATCAACTTAAGCTTCTGCAGAGGCTGGCAGTGCCGCAGACAATGTAACGACACCATCAAATCTTTGTGGTCTTGAATAAAAAGGGTTGCCTCTGAGAAAAAGCCCATTACCTGTGTCACAAATTCTTCATCCAGATACTCCAAGAGACAATAAAACAAAGGCATGTGGTGTTCCATTAGGTTTGGATTGTCCGCCAAATATTTCACATGCATGAGCAAATTCTGTGTGACAGATTCCACCATGGGGAATTGACAGCCCAAAGATGTCTCAAGAATTTTTCTCCTTCTCTCATTAAGAAGGCCAAAAATGAAAGTAATTACTGGACTAAAATTGTCATATAATTCTCTCTTCTCTTTATCTGTACTCCTGGCTGAGGGGATCGAGCAATGGGGTAACACCATCAGGCACGCGAGGGCGGCACAAAATTCCTGGATGTTCAAGTGTATGAACTCGTAACGGACCTCATGATTGCTGCTTTTCAAAAGAATATTCATGGCCTGCAACACAGAGACATCATAGCAGGTAAGCCCAACACTTACAAGGTCACTTCCGCTGAAACTGATGGTGTTGTGAGATAGTCCTTCTAAAGCCAGTGAACACAGACGATTTAGGAGAGTGAGGTGATACTGTTGGGCAGTAACATCAGGGTCGGATGTCAACAGTCTGGCGAGATAATAGGTATATATATCCGTGGGTGTCTGACAGGAGTATGCAAAATCTTCCCGGTTCATCTGCTGATTCAGGACAGTGCACAGGATCCAAGATAAGAGAGGGACCTCACATAGGTCCACAAGAACTTCACTGTCAAGTACGCGTTTGAAGGCTCTCTCTGCCCTCACTTTGTCTTTAAAGAATAAGTAAAAATAATTCTGCTGCTTTTCCCTAGAGAGCTGCAGGGTCACATAGCAATCTCTCTCCTTCATCAAGGCTCTTATGCAAGGCTCACAACTGGGCCGTGAGGAGACCAGGACCCGGCAACCTGGAACCATTTTTCGTTTCAGCAAACTGACCAAGAGAACAGACACCGGCACCTCATGTCTACTGTCACTACACAAAGCAGATTCGTCTACGTTCAGGTCAACGTTCATGTTATCCAGATCCTCCAAGATAAAAAGGACCTTCTGGGGTTCAGACAAAATGTCGGCAATTGGAGCCTGGTCCTCGGGCCAGTCCTTGGAGATAAGCTCAACCAAGCTGCCATTAGTCATCTCATTGATTTCATGAGATGTGATGTGAATAATGTAGGAGATGGTGTCCTTCCACATATGACCCAGTGTCCATTCTATCACTGCGACTTTTATGATCATAGATTTCCCTTTGGCTCTGTCTCCCACAAGGAACACATTAAGATTCTCTGTGGAAGATGTTGAAGAGTCACATGATAATTCAAGTGTGTAGAAAATGTCTTTAGTAACTTCGCAAAAGTATAAGTAATGAACTTCTGAAAAGGGGCACGTTTCCCACTGGTTTAGGAATTTTGTCCGCATGAGAGATTTGTACATTTCTTTGTTACCTAAAAGTAAACAAAGGGCAGACAAAATGCAAATAAAAATTTAAGAAGGAAAAACATTTAACCCTATTTTCATATAAAGTAAAAGTACAGGAAAAACAAAGTCATTTTACTCACTATCCATTCATCACAAAGGTATAGGTACAAGGATATTTGTAGGTTGCATTAAAGCAGCAAGAAGGTTGAATAAACCTACCCATCCTTACAATACAACCTTTTCCAGATTGGTGGAAGATATTCAAGGGATGAGAAAAAAAAATCCTAGCATTTAGAGTCACTAGCTCTGCTACCTGCGAGACCTTGGATCAGATTCATAATTTTTTTTTTTTTTAGATAGAGTCTCACTTTGTCACCCTGGGTAAAATGCTGTGGTGTTATAGCTCACAGCAACCTCAAACCCTTGGGCTTATGTGATCCTCCTGCCTCAGCCTCCTGAGTAAGTGGGACTGCAGGCATCTTCCAGGACACCTGGGTAATTTTTAGAGATGGGATCTCACCCTTCCTCAGGCTGGAATCTAACTCCTGAACTCAAGAAATCTACCTGCCTCAGCCTCCCAGAATATTACAGGTGTGAACCACCATGCTGGGCCCTAGATTCATGATCTTAGTAGGTTTTCTTAACCATTCAGATATTCAGTTTTTCAACTGAGATACATAAAAATACCTATTTCAGATCCATTTGGTAATACTAAGAGAGCCAATGAACATGATGACCTGCTTAGGGGAGTATCCAGTATGTTAACTCTCCATAATCTTTATACAAAAGTCCATACATTTCTTTGGCCCAGATATTACAGTTTGGGGACAAAGCTCCATGCCAGGCATCCACTCTAGCTTAAAGCAGTTTCCCCTGGCCACTTTCACAAAAGCCATATAGCAAGAAGACAAAAAATAGGGGCAGAATCAGAAAGTCACAAGACAGAATATAACCCACATCCAACCCATCAGTGGTCCTCCTTCCAGTCTAAAGAGTGCCTCTTTTGGCATGGAACAGTTATCAAAGCAACCAAGCTTCCAAAACCAGGAATGGACCCAACAAAAATAAGAAAACTATAAGCCAATATCATTAATGAATACTGATGCAAAAATATTCAATAAGATCCTAGTAAACAGAATACAGTGACACATTAAAAAAATTATACATCATAGGGCGGCACCTGTGGCTCAAAGGATTAGGACACCAGCCCCATATGCCTGAAGGTAGCAAGTTCAAAACCAGCCCCAGCCAAAAACTGCAAAATAAATGAAAATAAATGATAAAATAAAATAAAATTATACATCATGATCAAGTGGGCTTTATTCCAGAGATGCAAGATTGGTTTGATTTATGTATATCCATAAATGTAATTTACCACAATAATAAAATCAAAAACAAAGACCATCTGATTCTCTCAATTGATGCAGAAACAGCTTTTGACAACATCTAGCATCCTTTTTTGACAAGGACACTGAGGAAAACAGGATTAGGTTGGACATTTCTTAAACTGATATAGGACATCAACAACAAACCCACAGGCAACATTATATTGAACGGAGTAAAACTGAAAGCATTTCCACTTAGAACTGGAAGTAGGCAAGGGTGCCCACTATCACCACTGCTATTCAACATAGTTCTAGAAATCCTAGCCAGTGTAATCAGGAGATCAAGGGTATTCAAATGGGGACAGAGGTGGTCAAACTCTTGTTCTTTGCACATGGCATGATCTTATACCTGGAAAACTCCAGGGACTAAACTACAAAGCTCTTAGAAGTCATCAAGGAATATAGTTACATCTTGGGATACAAAACCACCAAGCTCCCTGCAAACTTCCCCCTGCCCGCCCCTTCTGGGAAGTGCCCCACTCACGGTTTCGTCTGATGGTGATCTTCTCACAGAGATCTGTACGACCAAGCTTTTGGAGTATGCTGAATGTCATATTCCAAGTGTGCTGTTCCTCATAGGAGATGGTCAACATGTTGACCAGAACTTCCTTGCTCACCCCTAGGTCAGTCCATGGAATCTCTGGTGGTCCAAACTTCCAGATCTCCTCTATCAGATGACTCTTAAAACTATGAAATTCCTCATCACTAAGTTTCTCTAGATACCAGAGCAGGTCAAAGGCAGCAGAAAACGATTCTGCCATACTGCTTCTGCAGGGAGGTCAACTTCAGAGAGTGAGGACCTTGAGGAACAAGGAACGTGGGATCCACAAAACAAATATGGAATCAGAATCCAACCACAAAATAGTGACAGTCCACTCCCAGAACTAGTGAGAGTGGCTCACTCTTCCCAAATCATTTGCACAAACAATATGGCTTATCATGAGCTTTGCTTTCCTTCTGGGATCCTGGAACATTGGCACATGCTAGGCAGGTGCCCACACCATCAGCTCACCATGAAAACCCTTAGTGATAGGTTTGTAATGAGTTTCCATTATTGCCAACATTTCAAGTATGTGTCACATCTTTTTGTTGGGGGATTACATGTGACTATGTGACAATCTCCCCCCCTCCCCAGAGAGGACACTCAGAAGCTTGGTTTCTCCTGGACTTTGTCTCTTATGCCTGCTCCCGTTGCTGATTTTGTTTCATGTTCTCTCACTGTGAAAACAGTCATGGTCATGAGTGTGACTGTCTGCCAAGTCCTCCTCACTAATCACCAGACTAGGAGCAACATGAAATGACCTTATGACCTAGGTTATGTCCCCCAATTATTTTACCTTGCAGCAGGCAGCATCATTAACATTTTATTGTTAGTTGGGTAAGATTTGCTTGAAAAGGCTCAGCCCCTGTGGCTCAAGTAGCTAAGGTGCTAGCCACATACACCTAAGGTGGCAGGTTCAAATTCAGCCCAGGCCCGCCAAACAACAATGACGGCTGCAACCAAAAAATAGCCGGGCATTGTGGTGGGTACCTGTGGTCCCAGCTACTTGGGAGGCTGAGGCAGGAGACTCACTTGAGCCCAGGAGGTTGCTATGAGCTGTGATGCCATGGCACTCTACCCAGGGGGATAGCTTGAGGCTCTGTCTCAAAAAAAAAATTTTTTTTTTTTGCTTGAAAAGTCTAATTATGCCATTAAATTGGAATCTCCATCAGGGCAGGACAAGGTGTTTCTGTGTCTCCTCAATATCCCCAGCCCCTAGAGCAGGGATTTTCAATTAGTGTGCTATGAGAGGATCTTGGATCTTAGGTGTGCCTCAAAAAAAAAAAAGGGTTTCTTTGCGGTTTTTTTTTTTTTTTTGGCCGGGGCTGGGTTTGAACCCACCACCTCCAGCATATGGGGCTGGTGCCTTACCCCCTTGAGCCATAGGTGCTGCCCAAGCCTCAAAAAACTTTTTAAAGATTGTTATTTAAATTATTTATGAAAGAAGTATAAAGTAGGCCTGGCGCCCATACTCACTGGCTAGGGCACCAGCTACATACACTGGACCTGGCAGGTTTGAATCCATCCTGGACCTGCCAAATAACAATGACAACTACAACAACAACAACAAAAAAAAATAGCTAAAATACCAGCTACTTGGGAGACTGAGGCAAGAGAATCACTTAAGCCCAACAGTTGGAGGTTGCTATTTTTTGTTGTTGATCAACAGAAAGTTTTTTTTTCTTTATGAAACAGAGTCTCACTGACACTGTGGGTAGAGTGCACTGGGGTCATAAATCACAGCAACCTCAAACGCTTGGGCTCAAGAGATCCTTTTATCTTTTAATTTTTTTTGAGACAGAGTCTCAAGCTGTCACCCTGGGTAGAGTGTCATAGCATCACAGCTCATAGCAACCTCCAACTCTTGGGCTTAAGTGATTCTCTTGCCTCAGCCTCCCAAACAGCTGGTACGACCAGCACCCACCACAATGCCCCACTATTTTTTTTTGTGGTTTTTTTTTTTACAGTTGTCATTGTTGTTTTAGCTAGGCCAGGACAGGTTTAAACCTACCAGCCCCCGTGTATGTGGCCGGCACCTGACCCACTAAGCTACAGGTGCTGCCTCAAGAGAGCCTCTTGCCACAGCCTCCCTAGTAGCTGGGATTATGGGCAACTGCCACAATACCCATATAGTTTTTCTATTTTTAGTAGAGAAGGGGTCTCACTCTTGCTCAGGCTGGTCTCAAACTCCTGAGCTCAAGGCATCCACCTGCCTCAGCCTCCCAGAGTGCTAGGATTACAGGCATGAGCCACCATGCTTGGCCCCTGATGTAGGTTCTTGATGACCAGTTTCACAGTAGAAAAGGATGCTGCCACATCTGGGCCTGTCTGCCCCAGACTGGGGGCCTGAGCTGTCTTCCTCTACTCAGGCTTTCATACAGCCTGCTCATTAGAATATGGTACAGACCCAATTTATGACACTGAAGCTCATGGGGCATCTGGCCAAGAACCTTCCAAATAATTGGTTTGGGCAGTGCCAAAGAGAAAGAACAGCTCCATCATCAATCTCAACCCCAAATAATCATTTATAACATATACTCCATAGAGGGAAATATTCCATCTGATGCACATCATCCCTGGCAGGAATCCTTTCAAATATGAGGGATATCATACTATTTCTGGAATGAATGCAGCCACAGCCATTTATAACAGGTGATAAAATTTGCAGGGCCACTTCCTAGATATTAACCCAGGGATTGCCAATTTGGCTGCAAATTGGACTCACCTGATGATCTATACTATTACTGGTGAGTGGCTCCCACTTGCTAGCATTCTACTTTGACTGGGAGGGGTGTGCTCTGGGTAATTGACAAATATAACTTCTCATATTAACCAGAATAAAGGGAAAAGAAAGGACCATCTTAATGCATGCAAAAAGGAAACTAGAAGATTCAGCATCAGTTCATGGTCTTGGAGGGGTCTTTGCAAATTAGGAAAGAAATGGATTTCTTTAACTCTATAAGGACTTCCAAAAAAGCAAAAACAACCAAAATTCTAATGAATGGGAAAATGAGGAAAAGATAACCTTTGTAGTAAGATACAAACAAACATGCCCTCCACCTCAAAGCTATACAAAAACTGTTAGGATGCAAAGCAGCTTTGATGCTTGTAAAATCAACATAAAAATCTGATTGTATTTCTAGAAATAAAAGGACTTAGAATTTTAAATCATAAAAGATGCCATATAGAGAAGATGTACCAAGATTGCAGCCAAGTAACATCTTTGCAACTGGGAGCAGTGAGATTGGGGAGAGAAGACTCCAGGCATCTCTGGCTTGTGGGCTGTGCCCAGGAACATCCCTTTGGGGATGCAGGGAGCCAGGGAGAGACTTCTGGACCCCAGGAGGAGGACAAAAGCAGTGAAGAACTGGCAAGTGGTTGTGAATGGGCTGCCACAGCTGTAACCACAACAGCAGGAAGATTGCAGACAAGGAAGGCCTTCTCTGTGGGTTGTTTTGTTTGGACTTGGGCAGTCGGTTGAATTACCTTAGGAGAAGTTGGGTGAGAGTGTGGGGGACTTTAAGCATTGTCCGGGGCATGGGACTGAGCCACTGGGCTGGAACAGAGCTAATATTGTTTGGCTGTGGGCCACACATGCAGCCATTGTGGGAGAACTGCCCCTGTGGACTCCGCTCTCAGGGTCACAGAGCGAAGCCCAGGCTGGGAGACCTTGGGCAAGTGATTTAGTGACTGTGAGCAACACCAAAGGCCTCTGGGGAAGAGCAGAACTTCTATTGTTTGGCAGTGGGAGCCTTAGCCCTCAGAGACAGAGTGTGGCCAGTTTTGGCACACTAGATAAACAGGCAGCCCCTTCAGAAGAGATCCCAATGACAAGTGCTTTCCTCAGAAAGCTTTGACTTAGCCAAGGTTAATGGTTTAAAGTGTCTTTTAAGCATGCCGAGGAGAGATTCAAACTCTCAATCCTGCAGGGTTTGAGGACAAAGCAGTCAGCAGAGGCCTCTAATCTCCATCTCATACAGCTGTATCAGCATTGTGATTAGTATCTCACTAGAAGGTACTAATAGGTAGTATCTCACTACCCTAGAAGATCACCTGTTGCCCAGACACTATTCTGCAAGATATATACACTGCTTTCTTTTTGGATTTTTTCTTTCTTTCTTTCTTTCTTTAAATCCCACCCCCTCCCCAGATTTTTCTTTTTTTTTTTTCTTTCTTCATTTTTCTAGTGTAAATATAATTTTCCATTGTTGCCTTCTTTAATAATAAGAACTTCATTTTTGCTAGTGTTTCTGCCACTGTTATTTGGCTTTTCCCCCAGCTTTATCTTGTAAGCTTTTCTGTTTGTTAGTTTTGGTTTGATTTATAGTATTTTTGTCTTTTCTCTCTATTTGGTGTCTGCTCAGGTTGGCAAAGAGCTGCTGACCTTAAGGGAACTACCCAACCCAGCACCCCCAGAGGCTGGGGTTTTTTAAGTTGTTGGTCAAAGTACTCTACTGTACACTTTTATTACTCCTATCTCCCTCTGTCTGTGCCTATCTTCTTTTTGTCAATATTCTCTTTTACTCACCCCCTCTCCTTTCTTTTTTCTTAAAATCTTTTTTCCCTTCTTACTCTTCAGTCTTCCCATCCTTTTAGTCCTATACCAAAAGGACTCATCGAAACCTTAAGCCAGAGGCATGGTAACTTAAAGAGCAAGAGGAAGTGAAAGGAAAATTAGGGCAAGGAAACAGATAAAAGAAAACACTCATGAGGAAGAATCAGCAGAAAAATCCTAGCAATATGAAAAACCAGTCCAGAGCAACCCTCCCAAGGGACTGTGAGTTAGATACTGCAAAGGATTCCACCTATAAAGAAAGGTTAGAAATGACAGAAGGGGAGGTTAAAACACAGATGATGAAAATAATGAAGGAAATGGCTGAGAAAGTGGAAAATAACCAAAAGGAAATACAAAAACAGAATCAAATAAGAGATGAGTGATATGAAGAATACAGAAAGGATATGGCAGAGTTGCAGGAACTGAAGCAATTAGAGAACTTAGAGATGCAATAGAAAGTATCAACAACATATTAGAACATGCAGAGGAAAGAATCTCAGAGATAGAGGACAAAGCTCTTGAGATAACTCAGATAAAGAGGCAGAAAAAAAGAGAGAAAGCAGAATGTTCACTGAGAGAATTATGGGACTTTATGAAGCATTCAAACATATGAGTTTTAGGTATCCCAGTAGGGAAAGAAGAATCCTCCAGAGGAATGGAAGCTATACTAGAGAATATCATAAATGAAAAATTCCCAAATATCAAAGATTCTGACACACTCCTTTCAGAGGGAAATTGGGCCCACAGTCACCTAAACTCAAACAGAGCTTCTCCATGACAAATTGTGATGAGCCTGTCCAAAGTCAAGACAAAAGAAAAGATTCTGCAAGCTACCAGCAGTAAGCACCAATTGACCTACAGGGGCAAATCCATCATGGTGACTGCAGAGTCTCTATGAAACTTTTCAAGCCAGAGGACAATCGTTATCTACCTTTAATCTACTTAAACAGAACAATTTCCAGCCCAGAATTCTATATCCTGCTAAACTAAGCTTTAAAAGTGACAGAGAAATCAAATCTTTTACTGACATGAAAACATTGAGGAAATTGGCCACAACAAGACCAGCTCTACAGTAAATACTTCAACTTGTTCTACATACTGACCATCACAATGGACCACCAGCAAAGTAAGCATTCAGAAATCAAAGGACAGAACCTGGCTTCCATAACGATGCAAAAGATAAAAGCTAGCAAAGGACTTTCACAAAATAAGATGAATAGAACTCTACCACACTTATCAATTATTTCAATAAAGGTTAATGGCTTGAATTCCCCATGGAAGAGGCATAGATTGGCTGATTGGATTAAAAAACACAAGCCATCCATCTGCTATCTGCAGAAAACATACCTAGCCTCAAAAGACAAATTAAAACTTAAAGTTAAGGGTGGGAAGATAATTTTTCAGGAAAATGGAATTCAGAAGAAAAGAGGGATTGCAATCTTATTTTCAGAAACAAATGGATTTAAAGCAACTAAAGTCAAAAAAGACAAAGATGGACACTTCATATTGATCAAAGGGAAAATACAAGAATACATTTCAATTCTAAATATTTACGCACCCAACTTAAATGCTCCCAGGTTCTTGAAACAGACCTTACTTAATCTGAGCAATATAATATCCTATGACACCATAATAACAGAGGACTTTAACACTCTTACAGAGCTGGACAGATCCTCTAAACAGAAATTAAACAAAGATATAAGGGACCTAAATGAGACACTAGAACAACTGTGCTTGATAGACAAGTGTATAGAACACTCCATCCCAAAGATATAGATTATACATTCTTCACATCAGCCCATGGAACATTCTCCAAAATTGATCATATCCTAGGACATAAAACAAACCTCAACAGAATCAAAAGAATTGAAATTTTGCCTTGCATCTTCTCAGCCCACAAGGCATTAAAGGTGGAATTCAACTCCAACAAAAACATTCAACCCCACACAAAGACATGGAAGTTAAACAACCTTATGCTGAATGACAGTTGGGCGCAGGAAGAAACAAAAAAGGAAATCATTAACTTCTTTGAGTATAATAACAATGAAAACACCAGCTGCCAAAACCTGTGGGATACAACAAAAGCATTTTCCTGAGAGGAAAATGTATCGCTTTAGAAGCCTACATTCAAAAAACAGAAAGAGCACATCGACAAACTCACAAGCCATCTTAAGGAATTGGAAAAAGAACAATCTAAGCCTAAATCCAGAAGAAAAGAAATATCCAAAATTAAATCAGAGATTAATGAAATTGAAAAAAAAATAATAATTCAGAAAATTGATGAAACAATGAGTTGGTTTTTTAAAAATATATATAAAATAGATAAATCTTTGGCCAGACTAACTAGAAACAGAAAAGTAAAATCTCTAGTAACCTCAATCAGAAATAATAAAGAGGAAATCACTGATGCCACAGAGATACTGAATACTACCAGAAACTCTATGCCCAGAAATTTGACAATGTGAAGGAAATGGATCAATATTTGGAATCACACCCTCTCCCTAGACTTAGCCAGGAAGAAATAGATCACCTGAACAGACCCATTTCAAGCACTGAGATCAAAGAAACAACAAAAAGCCTCCCCCCAAAAAAAAAATCCCTGGTCCTGATGGCTTCACACCAGAATTCTATCAAACCTTCAAGGAAGAGCTTATTCCCATACAAATTATTCCACAAAATTGAAGAGGAAGGAATCTTCCCCCACCACGTTCTATGAAGCAAACATCACCCTGATACCAAAACCAGGAAAAGACCCAACTAAAAAGGAGAATTTCAGACCAATTTCACTAATGAATATAGATGCAAAAATTCTCAACAAAATCCTAGCCAAGAGACTAAAACTTATCAAAAAAGTCACACACCATGATCAAGTAGTTTTCATCCCAGGGATGCAAGGCTGGTTTAATATGCAAATCCATAATCATTATTCACCACATCAACAGAAGCAAAACCAAAGATTATATGATGCTCTCAATAGATTCAGAAAAAGCATTTGATAAAATATAGCTTCCTTTTCTAATTAGGATAATGAAGAGAATAGGCATAGGTGGCACGTTTCTTAAATTGATTGAAGCTATCTATGACAAACCCACAGCTAATATTTTAGTAAATGGAGTAAAACTGAAAACTTTTCCACTTAGAAATGGAACCAGAGAAGGTTGTCCTCTATCACCACTACTATCCAACATAGTGCTGGAAGTTCTAGTCAATATAATTAGTCAAGACAAGGAAATAAAGGGCATACAAATGGAAGCAGAGGAGTCAAACTCTCCCTCTTTGCTGATGACGCAATCTTATACTTAGAGAACCCCAAAGAATCAACCACTCCTGGAAGTCATCAAAAAATACAATAATGTCTCAGGATACAAAAATCAGTGTCCAGAAGTCAGTTTCCTTTGTATATGCCAATAACAGCCAAGATGAGAAGCTAATTAAAGACACAACTCCCTTCACCATAGCTGCAAAGAAAATGAAATACTTAGGAATATACCTAACAAAAGAGGTGAAGGACCTCTATAAAGAAAATTATGAACCCCTAAGAAAATAAATAGCAGAATATATTAACAAATGAAAGAACATACCATGCTCATGGCTGGGAAGAATAAACATTGTTAAAATGTCTATACTTCCTAAAGCAATCTCCAGATTCAATGCCATCCCTATTAAAATATCAACATCATACTTTTGAGACTTAGAGAAAATAACTTTTTGTTTTGTATGGAACCAGGAAAAAACCCCATATGGCTAAGGCAGTTTTTAGTGATAAAAACAAAGGCAGGGCCATCAGCATACCAGACTTTAGGCTGTACTACAAGCCCATATTGGTCAAAACAGCACGGTATTGGCACAAAAACAGAGATATAGACATTTGGAATTGAATAGAAAACCAGGAAATGGGCTCAGCGCCTGTGGCTCAATCGGCTAAGGCGCCAGCCACGTACACCTAAGGTGGCGGGTTCGAATCCCCAGCCCGGGCCCGCCAAACAACAATGATGGCTGCAACCAAAAAAAAAAAAAAAATGGCCGGGCGTTGTGGCAGGCGCCTGTGGTCCCAGCTACTTGGGAGGCGGAGGCAGGAGACTCGCTTGAGCCCAGGAGTTGGAGGTTGCTATGAGCTGTGATGCCATGGCACTCTACGCAGGGGGAT
>CAUYQV010007410.1:0-32835 GCA_963574575.1 Galagoides demidoff
GCCCAGGGAGTAGGACGCTGTGAAAGCAGCCCCCAGCCCAATCTACAAGAAAGGCCCAACGAGAATAACACCCACACCACACAAACTATGACACCTACATTCAGTGCCCCAGGTGGGTACAAACAGCTCTTTCTCTACAAGGATCCCATGAATGTTTTAAAACAGGTCTACAAATTCTCTGACACTCCTCTATGGAAGGGGCGGGGCAGCCTATACTCCCTCCCCTTGAATCTGACATTAGATTTCCACAGCTAGGTCAGAAAACCACAGGAGGTTTAGACCTGGTTTTCTTGAGACACTTGCCCTGAAGCCCTGAGGTCACATACATCTCTTGTGTCACAAGTCACCTCTTGCCATATTTTCCACCACATGAGAAGACAATTCTAAGAATTCTATCCCATTCCTTGCCAAGACAAAAGAAACAGACTTCACCTTGGGGTCTGAAAACGACCACTGAATTTCAGCTTCTAGACAGAGGGATGGCCCTCATCCGGGTGACGGGAGAACTCAGTGGATGTGGGAGTGACTTTCTTTGTTAGAGAAATGCAATAGAATTCCTTATCAGTTCTCAATGGACCTTTGTATCCATGTCCCCCAAATCACACACATTTAGCTTTAGTGGAGGCTTGTGCCATGTTGACAACATGCACCACATTCACAGCAGCATGGTAGCCCCATGGAAAACAGAAATGAGGCCGACAGCCAACATGTACGTAAGAAACTTAAAACTGCGTGGGGCCAGACCAGCCAGAGGACCACGGCAGCCAATGCCTGTTTCCTTCTCCCTGCTCCTATGAAAGGGGATGAACTGTTGCCTATCTCTACTTTCACAGCCCTGCCAACACTCAGAACCGTCCCGTCATAATCCCTAGCACCTTTTCAAATACAAGAGCGCAGGAGGGATAAGAGTCATAAACCATGTAAGAGAATGTTAGGCAGGAAAGGGTGTTAAAAAGCACCAAGGCCTCTCATCTGGTGGTTCCATATCCCTGCCCATCTAGCACAACTCCTCACCTACGTTGGCCTCACCAACACAACTATCAACTCCTCACCTGTTAGTTTCACCAACGCAAGCTCTAAGCACAATAAGGTTCTCTCTCTCTAAAAGAGGAAACATCCCCAGGGCGGTACCAGTGGCTCAAGGAATAGGGCACCGGTTCCATATGCCGGAGGTGGCGTATTCAAACCTGGCCCTGGCCCAAAACTGCAAAAAAAAAAAAAATACAAAACACCCAACTTTGACAGTTAGAAGAACTAACTGCTCAAAGTCATGATATGGAGTCCATCCACTCCTCACAGGAATAGTCTGCATTTGTTCTGAATTATCATTTTCTTTACCCTAATCTTTAGTGAAGTGCTTTTTTCAATACTACAGCAGCATAAGGTTAAAATAAATCAAATCAAATGAGGAACCACTAAGTAACCATTAAAGTAACAGATTAATACAACACTAGCTTATTTATTTTTTAAAGGTGGCTTGGCCAAGCATGCTGGCTCACATGCCCAATCCCAGCACTTCAACAGCCATCAAAGAAGGAAGATCACTTGAGTACAGAAGTTGGAGAGCAACCTAACAAGATTCCATCTCACAAAAAAACTAGAAAAAAGCAGCCAGCACGGTGGTACATGTCTGTGATTCCAGCTGCTCAGGATGCTGAAGCAGGAAGACCTCTCAAGCCCGAGAGTTAAAGGCTACAGTAAGCTAGGCAAGACCGTGGCACCTAGCCCGGGCAAAAGAGCAAGACTCTATGTCAAAAAAAAAGAAAGAAAAGAAAACATTGCTTAAGCAAAAAAAAAAAAAAAACCAGTAGAAGCCACCCTCACCTTACAATAAGTATTGAAATGTTCCTAATGGGTTGGGGGTGGGAACTGAGAGGATCTACTGACCTTCAAACCGGAAAGATAATGCAAGCACAGAACAATTTATCAGCCACTTCTGCAGCAGTCGGTGTGTTCACACCTGTTGCAGATTCTGAGCCTTTCTATGGAATCACACGTTAAACATCCCCTGTGGAATGAACAGCTCTCACTGAGCCCACAGGTACAGAGGAAGCTGGAGGAACACACCACCAGCCTGCCGGGGCTCTGGGCAAATAGTCCCCAGGAAACTAACTGGGAGATGAGAGAGACTCCTAGCTTCGTGTCAGAACCCAGTTGACTGAGCCAGATGCACTTTCTAAAGGGTAACTTTACGGCCAAGCACAGTGGCTCACACCTACAATCCCAGCACTCTGGAGCTTAGGAGTTCAAGATCAGCCTGAGCAAGAGCAAGACCATGTCTCTACTAAATATAGAAAAAAATAGCCAGGCATGGTGGCAGGCTCCTGTAGTCCCAGCAACTTGGGAGGCTGAGGCACGAGGATTGGCTGAACCCAGGAATTAGAGGTTGCAGTGAGCTAGGGTGACATCACTGCACTCTAGCCTAGGCAAGAGTGAGACCCTGTCTCAAAAATAAGGGTGGAGGGGAGGCAGGTAACTTTACCTCATTCCAAGGCTATATGTAATTTCTGTAAAGTGGCATATTACGGAAAATAAATTTGTGGCTTCTTTCAGAGGACTTGATAGTAAAGACAGTGTCACCAACAACGGCTTTCATGACACCTTGAAAGTGAGTAACTGCTGAATGACTCTAAGTACGAGGGGAGAGCCAGTGACTCAGGGAAGGAGGGAGCAAGTGACCAGCATGTGGGATGCTCCTCGGTGCTCGTCACAGAACCCTGGGTCCACGCAGGATGTGGGAAGATCTCTCCTGTGTGCTCTGCAGCTACACGCTGACTGCCACACATGACACTGCGCTAAGTAAAAGATTTCACCCTCCTCATTTGTCAAAGCTGTCACACTTGTCCTTCCTGGAGACAACACAAACTCATGATTCACGGAGCAGGGAAACATTTCCTGACCAGTCCCTTCGCTGTGGACCTCCAGGAAACAACATGTCAGAGTCACGAGCTCAGCTGAGCACGCTGACCCCTCCAGAGGAGCCTCGGATTCACCTGGCAAGGCTCACTTAAGGATCACTTCACCTGTCACTCCGCCCTCTGGTGACACTGCATAAGTTCACCCAAGGCCAGGGATGCAGGCAGGATGTGAAGCATTATTCCAGATGCCATTTATATAGCAACTTACTGCATAGTTCCTTAATCCCACTGTAACTTTAAAAGTTACCATACTGGACGCTTAAAAACGCCACACTGTTTTTACCTCATCTGCTGGTCAAAGCCAAATATTTAGGAAAAGACAATCTGTGGTTCTATGCCTTGCCTGAAAAACATATAATTTTATTTGTAAAAATAAAGAACTTGTGAGTTTTGTAATCATTTCACTGATAGAAAGCTCTCCTCATAAATGTTTTAATTTCTTCCCACTGACAAACAGTACGAGTAAGACTAAGAGGCCCCAGCCCACCGAGAGCACCCTGTGACACTTGCATGGACAGAAATCAGAGATGAGGCTTTGAGCAACGCTAAGAAGCACAAAGCTGACAGCCACGGAACAGACAGTGCTGTCTTTCTGGAAGGTGAGAGAAACACTTGACAGGGGGCTGCTTTAGGTTTCAATCCATCAATTAATTTTGTAGAAAGCAGCACGGGTCATAGAGTTACAAAGGAAAACATCACCTTCTGTCACTGAACAAACTTCAGACCCTTAAAAAGGATCTGGAGGATGCGAGGAATTAATTTTCAAAGAGATAAAGGCAGGTGCTGCACCCATTAAACAAGGGCAGGCCGGGATCAGGAAAGAGCCTGCCAGGAGGACCGCGGAGCACGGGAGCAACCCGCTGACCCCAGGTGGGTGTCCACACGAGGACAGGCTGCGGTCAGGCAGATGTCAGGGCAGAGCTGGAAGGCCTCGCTGGCTGACCCACCACAACACCCAGCTATTTTTTTGTCTTAGTTGTCATTGATTTTTAGCAGTCCTAGGCCAGGTTCAAACCTATCAGCCTCAGTGTATGTGGCCGGCACCCTAGCCCTTGAGCTACAGGCACCAAGCCAGAAAAACTGTCTTCCATGAAACTGGTCCCTGGTGCCAAAAACGTTGGGGACCATTGAAGACAACTTGTGAAACAGAAGTCACACCAGCAATCAATACCAAATAAGCATTCACTGTAAAATAGTTAAGAACAATGGAAATTAACTGGGAAACACTAAAGTGTGTTTGCAAAATAGAGCTCACTCATGGGAATGCCAGAGCACGGGGATCACAGGACAGTGAGGAGGTAAGGGCAAGTTCCAGACCTGCCACTTGGCTGTTTGTCCCTGACTCTGGGTCACTGACCTGCCTCTCTGCAACTAATTTCCCTCCATTCAAAATGAGAATGATTATCCCCACCTTCCAGGACTTCTGTGAAAACAAAATGAGAAAATAACTTTAAATTCCCTGACACAGGACCTAGGACAAGTTACTAAATACGTGTTAACTCTCCCCTCTGTCCTGGTTTCTGTAATTGCTACCACAGAATGCAGACTTTCTCCCACTGTAAGCAGCACTAATAAAAACTCTGAATTATTTTTAACAGGTACAAGTCTAACAAGATGATTCAGTAATACCAACACCAACCCTAAATGTCCATTACTAACAAATACTGTAAAATGCTTTTTTTAAAAAATATTTCTCAGGCTGGTGGGGTGGCTAAGGCCTGTAATACTAGCCCCTGGGAGACCAAAGTGGGAGGATCATTTGAGACCAGGAGTTCAAGATCAGTCTGGGAAACCATAGCAAGACCCCCATCTCTACAAAATTGTTCTAAAAATCAGCTGGGCAGGGTGGCACATAGCCGCAGTCCCAGTACTCAGGAAACGGAGACAGCAAGATGGCCTGAGCCCCAGAGTTCAAGGTTATAGTGAGTTATGATCATGCCGCTTTGCTGTAGCCTGGGTGACTCTTTAAAAAATAAAAAAATATTTCTGCAGGAAATGAGCAGGTGCGTAAATTGTAAGTTAAAGAGACCACATAAATTAAGAAACTTGAATAAATGGACTTGGAGATTGTGGGCTTCAATATCTATAGTGATGTTCTAAAAATAGTTTAATAATATTCTAAAATCAATAGCAATTAATTAGGGCACTGAGTCCTTGTGAGATTCTGAACAGGCGAGTTACTATAGATCTTTTTCTGAGCTTGGCATAAGGCTAAACCCAGAGCGTTACTATTGCTTAAAAAATAAAATTACCATCACTAAAAAGGTTACTGTGCATGCTTTAAGAGTTTATAGAATAAACAACGTCCTGTTCTTTGGGCCCAGTATACAATAAACTACGGAAATCATTGAGAAATTAGCATAAGTTATGATAAATTTATGACTAAATATAAATTTTATGTATATAAAGCAAAAAGATCTAGGGGGGGAAGGCCTTTCAAACACTGAGCAGCAGGCATGTGACGGAGGGTTTTGCCTACATTGTATTTTCTGTTTTTTTCTGTTCCTGCAATTGTACACCCAGCAACAGAGCCTCACCTCTCTCAGCATGGAATGAGGAAGTCCACACCAACCAGCATCAAATTATAAATCATTGGTATCTCCCTGAACCATCATAATCACAGAATTTCCTTCCATTAAAAGAATTTCAGACCTTTAATGTTAATTACTTCATCATGGAATTACAGCACATTCCCCATAGGTATCTTATTACCTATTACTTCATGAGGGTGAATAACTCAAACTTCAGTGAGAAAACTGCAGCTGGCAGGGGGTGGGAGCAGGAACATGATAGCCCATTTATCGGTCTTTAGCACATGAAGGGCTTTATGGCAGCAATTTTCAACCTGTGGGTCGCAACCCCCAGGAACTCTATTAAAGGGCTGCGGCATTGGGAAGGTTGAGAACCACTGCTTTACGGGGAGGCTGCCTAGGAACAGAATTGGAACTGAAGTGTCAGGGCCCAGAATAAATGCTCCACCCCAACCCCTCTAAAACTACACAGGAAACTCCACCCCCCCAAAGCCTCAAGTCCCAAGCCAGTGACTTTGTATTTTTTGAGACCTAGTCTCACTCTGTTGCCTTGAGTAGAGTGCTCTGGTGTCATAGCTCACAACAACTTCAAACTCTTGGGCTCAAGCCATCTTCTTGTCTCATCTCCTGAGTAGCTGGGACTACACATGCCCAGCTAGTTCTTCCATTTTTTGGTAGATATGGAGTCTCACTCTTGCTCAGGCTGGTCTTGAACTCCTCAGCTCAGGTGACCCACCTGCCTCCGTCTCCCAGAGCGCTGAGATTAAAGGTGTCAGCCACCACCCCTGGTCCCCAATGACTGTTAATAATGCCTTTGTGCTCTATCATAAATTACTGATGGAGTAAAGCTTGTCCCCACCATACTCCTGCCTGTGGCATCTGCCCCATGCTTGGCCTCACTCACTCTTCTTCTTCTGAACACAGGTCAGGAGTCTGAAGGAGCTGAGGAAATTCTGCCCCAAAATATGACTCCTTTTTTTTTTTTTTTTGAGACAGAGTCTCAAGCTGTCCCCCTGGTTAGAGTGTTATGACATCATAGCAACCTCCAACTCCTGGGCTCAAGCAAGTCTCCTGCCTCCACCTCCCAAGTAGCTAGGTGCCCACCACAACACCTGGCTATTTTTGGATTGCACCCATCATTGTTGTTTGGCAGGCCTGGGCTGGATTCGAACCCACCACCTTAGGTGTATGTGGCTGGCACCTTAGCCACTTGAGCCACAGGTGCCAAGCCATGACTCCATGGTGTAAAGAATATTTCGAATTAAAGGCAATTCATAATCAGGAAGTATTGAAGGAGGCCTTTCCTTGATCTACATAAAACCTGAGTAACCTGATCTAGAATCAGAAGCCGCCACTGCCTTCCTTATGACATGCTAACAGAGCTGGCCCCAAGGTCATTTGAAGCATGAGACCTGTCTCACAGGCTAATCTACAAATCAATCTGTTCCCACCCATCTACACACAGCCCCCCCAGCAACCACTTGCTGCTTGTAAACTTTCCACATTCTCCCCCCTCCCTTCCAAAGGCATCTCTAAAGGTCTCTGACCATCACTGAGACTTTGGGTCATCGTTCTTGTGGTTCCCCCCATACACATGGTATTCAGAAATAAACCTTTCTCTTACTAGTCCACAGTAACTGTGAGTTGATCTTTCAGCAAACTTTAACCAAGTGGAAAGGGCAGGTTTTGCCATGATCCCTTCAGAATCCTAACATGAAAATCGGAAATGCTCCTAAATCTGAAGTTTTCTGAGCACGGACATTAACAACACAGTAGAATATCCCACAGGTGACCATGTGTGACGGGTCACAGGTGCTTCTAACCCAGCACAGCCTCACAGGCAGACGGAGGCCTGTTGCAGTTTGTCCCCACCGCTGGTCTGACGGCCAAAGCAGGTGCTCTGCGGATGCTGCGTCATTACACGCTACGCGCTACGTTCTCACCAGTAAATGGTACGTCAGCCTTTTTACTGCTCAGTACTATGTGTGAATAAGGGCAAGAAATGAGTCCTTCTCAGTAATCACATAAACTCAAGAGTCAGGAAGGATGGTGACACCCAAACACCGCAGGCTGTCCACATGGGTGGCTGACAGTCCCTCCACTGCTTGCTGGCAATTCAACCTATACAAACTTTATTTCTTGCACAAAATCATTTAAAATATCATATACAATTACCCCAGGCTACGCAAACACAAATGAACTCCAAGTCTAGACTTGGGTAACATTCCCAAGATATCCCATTACATATATGCCAATTTTCGAAAATTCAAAAAATTTGAAATCCAAAACACTTCTGGTCTCAAGTGTTTTGGATAAGGGATGCATAACCTGTATTCTCTGCTTTGCTGTTATTCTACACTAATTCTTTTTTTTTTGAGACAGAGTCTCACTATGTCACCCTCAGTAAAGTGCCAAGTGCTGTGGCATCATAGCTCAAACCACCTTAAACTCTTGGGCTTAAGCAATTCTCTTGCCTCAGCCTCCCAAGTAGCTGGGACTACAGGTGCCCGCCACAATATCTGGCTATTTTTGGTTGCAGCTGTCATTGTTGTTTAGCAGGCCCTGGCTGGGCTCAACCCCACCAACTTTGGTGTATGTGGCTGGCGCCCTATTCACTGAGCTACGCTAATTCTTTGTCAAATCTTGTTCTCACCTCATTCAAAGTCCAGTGGGCATGGGTAAGGAGAACATCAGAACAGTCACTGTGCCCCCAAGAAAAGCAGAATAAAAAGACACAGATCAAGTTTTCTTGACGAGATCAATCAGATTTTTTTTTTAATTCCAAAGTAAAGACACAAAAAGGCCAAAATTCCATTTACTCTTTTGTCTTTTACATCTGTAGAGAAACTTGACTGCATTAAAAATATTCCTATGACAATTAGCATGGTTTTGAAAATGTTCTGTACTAAGTACACAAAGAATTTTACTTTGTACTTTGTCCAACTTGAACATTTAGCCCGACCAGTCTCCGCCGACTCCCTAACACTGGTCCTGTCCCACTACAGGAGAGCAATGGGAATCGCCAGAATCAATCACATTCCCAGGCTGGCGCCCCATCCTCCCACCCCGCGGCTGCACCTACCCTCCTTATCCAGAGCTACACTGAGACCCATTCACCCCTCTCCATCCTACCAGCTGCCCCTCCAAGTTCTGTCTCCCAAGTCCATGCTGATGGCTCCATTTCCACCTCTGCTGACAACCTCTGGGGTTCTAACTCTATTTCAAAGAGCACTGGGGTTAGCTCTAAAGATCAATCTCAGTTTGAAAACTAACAGCTTCTTAGTCCCTTAAGAAGACATAGAAGTAAAAGGCCTATTGACAGTAATGATTGGGAAAAACATTTCAAGCAAGTTTATCATTACATTAACTAAAATTATTATTCTTAAACTTGGTTACAGATACTTCAAAGTCACATTACACTATTTAAAGGATTAACTTTAGAAGTCAATTAACTCTTACACGGAGAGAACCTCACAAACTGTCATCAGAAATTTCCTTTTGTTAGATTCCTTATACTCATATCAGCAAACCAATAATATCAGCTATTGATCAGGCAGGCCAGGAGCATGATTTATTGAGGTAGGATCTGGTATCACACTGGTGTCATCCACACGCCACCTTGGTCGAGCCGCCCGTGGGGGAGGCCCCGTTACCATCTAGACTCACACTGCATTTTCCACCTATCAGCCTCAAAGAGATTTTTGTGGGGATTACTGCTGTCTGAAAGATCTTTCATCTTTAGGATGAAAGGTACTAATGAGTATTTTGCTGGGAAGCACTCCCACTCTGCCCTATGGGAAGGTTCCAGCTCTTCTTCTGAGGGTGTCTGCTGCAGGTAGGAAAAGGTTACGTTTGAAGTGGAAATCATAATAGACATTTAATTACGGGGGAGTAGGGTAGTTTGCTGTTAAGCAGAAACCAGAGGCCTCTCAATTTTAATTTTTTTTCCAGCTGCTAAGGTGGGTATGACCTTGAGGCTCACTTTCTTGCTCTATATAGGCAATCCCCAAGTTACAAACATCCAACTTCTGTATGACTCATACTTACAAACAGGGCCTATTGCAGGTGATAGGTAAATGGCCCTGTTCTCTGACATGGAGAGGACCCCACAATTATATACAGATTCAACTTAAAAACAAACCTACGCACCTATGTTGTTTGTAACCTAGGCACCGCTTGTAAATCCAGGATACACACAAAGTCACCATAAGAAGCGATGCCTACCACCCGAGGGAACTGAACTGCAGTGGCAACGTCTGTGTAACATCACAGTTCTATAAAGTAGGGCCTGGCTGTGGACTCAGGTCTCTCCGTCTGTGTAACATCACAGTTCTGTAAGTAGGGCCTGGCTGTGGACTCAGGTCTCTCCACAGAGTACTTTTACGTCATTGTGAAATAAGGCACCAGGAGGTACAACTAAAAATAGATCATTCTTTATAAAGTCCTTTCATCTCTAAACTTTTAACAACAGATTTTAGGCATGATAAATACCAATGTATAAGTGGTATCTAAAAATAAACTAATTTATTTCTTTATAGCAAATACGATAGGCTACAGGACTTCCCTAGTAACATTTTTCATTTATCACAAAATCTAAACTAAGGACAACCTTCTGTGCAACTGCTGGAAGCCCCATGTTCTAGTGGACTGCCTAGCTCCCTTCCCCCTCCACACACACACCTTGATTCTCAGCCTCCTTCCTCTCTTTCCGTCCCCCATTTAGAGAATCAAGGCTTGGTCCTGACCTCCATGCCTTCAAATCTTTCACTATCTCTTCTCACTCCAGACCCACTTACCTGCCTACTGGACATGCCACTGCAGAACCAGCATGACTCAAACTAAAGTTATTATTTCCAACCTTACTCCACCCCCAAAGAGCCCAGCCCCTCCTTCTGTGTAGCCAAACCAGGATAATGGCACCTGCATCTGGCCACTCTGGCAGATAGGCACCCACCAATTATCCTAGGCTCGCTTCTCCCTGCCCCACCATACACACTAGGTGTACATTAAATCCTCGGCTTCTGCTTCCTAACTAGCTCTCCTTCGCTGCGCTGAGTTCCTTCAGATTCTCCAAGGCTGACGCCAGCACTGCTTCCATTGTTCCTCACCAGAGCATCTGCTCTTTCCACAAATCTCTCCTCCATACAGAGCCAGAGGAAAATTCTAAAACATCAATCTGATCCTGTTTGAACCTTTCCAATATCACCCATCCCTCACAATGCAAAGGCCCACATTTTAGGGGATACAAAACTCTATTGGCCCTTCCAGCTGTTGTCCTCCAGCCACCAACCTTAAGTTCCTGGCATCCCACATCACACCATGCACTACAAATGTCTCTGTGCCTGGGTAAAATACTCCCCTCTGCTTAAATAGCTTAGCAAATTTCTCTTCATTCTCATGAGCAACTTCAGTGGTTCTTCTAAAACATCTTCCTTAATATCACACAACAGAGGTAATAAATTACTTTCAGATACATCACTGCACCTGTTCCAGCACTTACCGCACTATGCAGAAATTGTTCACTCACGTGCCCGTCTGCACAGTGGGGCATAGCTGCGCTTGACAAGCCTTTGTCCAGCACTGAAGGACTCAAGGCATAATAACGACTATGAGCGCTGTGAGTCTGCTGAATGAGGTGCTTAGCAGACAAGTGCAAGTCCTACATGCAGTGGTCCTAGTGTTTAATAAGCCCACTTCCCCTTCCTCTCTACCATTCATCAATCCAACGTTATTTCAAGTTCGGGTGTTCTCATATTTTGAGAATACACACCCCAAAGTTGTCTGGAAAGCCAATCCCTACCTATTTCTGTAATGCTTAAAGATACCTTTTAAAAAATATTTCTTACAGAGACCTTTCAAAACCCACACTGAGCCCCGGGGATTGGTCACGGGGACATACATAAATAAAAGAGTTCTTTTAGAAACTAAGTCTCAAAAAAAAAAAAGAAAAAGAAACTGAGTCTCCACCATGGCCTCAGGGGATTATCATAGTAACATAAATCTCCTTTTAAAAGACTGAGTTGGTCAATTCATAGAAATGTTTTTAAGGCCCTTGGCCCTATTTATCTTTGCCCTGTTCAATTCATCATAAAGAAATTCAGGAGAGAAATGCTTTTCAAAAACATTTTTTAATGAATATTGACTACCTGGTATAGGATTAAAAGAAAATAGCCAAAGTAAATCAAATTTCAACTTAAAAAAGAGATATCTATCCAGATAGCACATTCCAAGGCCAAACAACACACAGTGTGGCAAAACTCATGGTACAGT
This sequence comes from Galagoides demidoff, assembly GCA_963574575.1. Lineage (NCBI taxonomy): Eukaryota > Metazoa > Chordata > Mammalia > Primates > Galagidae > Galagoides > Galagoides demidoff. The sequence continues at coordinate 11,720 of CAUYQV010007410.1, forward strand.
TAAAAAGCAGCCTGACAATTTATTTCTCCAATATCTCACCTGTTTCAATTTACTCAAATAATATGTCGTAGGAAGCTGCACAGTGACTCAAATCTGCTGAGAAACCAAATCACCGGAATTGGTTTTAATTTTTCTAACATATTTTAGCATCTTTGCAAATATTACTGTAGCACTGGGTGACTCCTCTGTACCAAAATAACTATGTCCAATAATCAAACTTTTTCCATGATTTTATAACATAATTCCTTCTTTACGTCCATGTCTTATTATTTTCTGTTGACACCTGCCTTCAAACAGATACAGATGGGTACACTTCACCAAGGTTACATGCCAATATAAGCTGCTTCATAAATCCTTGCCAACAGTTTCTCCAAAGGTGAACCATTTCCTTCCAGCGAATGAAGGTGCTTGAGTTTGAATCAAACAAAAATTTGGCATGGAGAATCTACTAGAAGGTTTACCCGTAGGTACCAGTGGCTATAAAGCATTATAAGATAGTAGGCAGCTTCCCCTCCCTCAGCATTACCTGAAGAGGGAGATGGGGCTCTCCCTCTTCAAACCAGAAAAGGCAATGTTTAGCAGTCAACAGAGCTGAGAAAGGGGTCTCTGTGGTAGAGGAGCTCCAAGGTCTGCTCCCCCCTTCCTCACTCAGGGTTGCAGTGACCTCCTCACAAGGCTGAGTGTGTGCAAAACTCCCAGCTCACACCTCCAAGCTCCAGGCTGCCTGTCACTCCCACCAGACCCTTTCAAGGCCCCTGACAACTCAACAAATCCCTCAGTCTACACTCAAGGGTGGACAGAGAAAGACATCATTACCCCCTAGCTAGGCAAGTCTCCTTCAATCTCCCTATACCCCCCAGCCCACCCCGAGGCCTGCCCACAGTGCCCTAAGCATCTTCCCAGTACACCCACTAGACTCTTGTCCACCCATGACAGCACCTCTCTCCTAGACTAACGCAACAGCCTCCCACCTCGTCTCGTCTCCTTAATCCACTTTAAAACCCTTTTGAAGTCTTCTCAATGCTCTTGGATGAAGACCAAGATCCTTAATATGCTCTACAAAGCACCTTCCACAGCAGTGGGAGAGAACTTTTGCTAAAAACGTAGGAAAGGGGGGGAACATTAATTTCATATGATGTCCTAGAAGGTCTCTCCACAAGGAGGGTCATATAGCACCGAAAGAGTTTGAATTTTTATATTCTTGCAATGAAAAGAGGATTATATGCTTCCTCATGTGGGGAGAGACACTTAACTGGGGCAAGTGTTCCCAGACGTTACTTTTACTTCTCAGACGTCAAGGGGTGCCATGCAGACACTAGAAAGCAATTAGACTTATGTCCACAATAACCAGAGCCCCTGAAGCAAATGAGATGGATGACACAGTGGTATAAGCTTCCTCCTAACTCAAAGCTTTCTGCAAATTCTGTAGGGTGACTACCAGAAACTAATGGAGTACTGACTGTGGCTTAGCCCAATCCCTTAAACTTAAGGGCCTCAACTGTTTAAGATTCACTGGTTAAACAAAGACTTCGTGGGTGTTTACTACGCTCAAGGATATCACTTGGGGTGTGTGGAGATAAAAAGAAAAACAGATACAGTTTTTGTCCTATGAGGATGATCTGATATGAGGCAGACCTAGATACGAATGGAAATGGTGCAGTGAGAAGCAGAACGTTATCTAAACCCAAAGTCACTGCAGCCACTGCTGCCTCCAGAGGAGGAAGCGAGGGTCATACCACGGAGAGAGAAACTTCTGTGTTTCTCCTCCTCCCCCAGAGAGAGTGACAAAGGAGGGGGAATGGGGAAGGCAGAAATTTCAAAGCCCCCCACCCCCTGACGGTCCAGACCTACAAGGAATGAACAGAGAGTCCCTTTGTCTTCAGCTGTCACTAATGGGGAGAAGTGGCAGGTTGGACACCCTGGGTCACCACAATGACCATCCCTCTAAGAACTGAGGCTTGTAACTCGCAGCATTGTGGCGTGACACTGCTGTACGTCACCTCTGTCCCCAACTCGTGTGAAGTGTAACAGAAACACCAATGCCTGTATGTGTAACTGGGCAGAAAGAAAAACAAAAATTAAAAACCAGGGAAATCACCCCAGATCCTCCGACAAGGTCAGCACAGAGCAGACGCTGGGATGACCAACGGGGCAAGGGCAGCTTGGGAGGGGAACAGACAAGAGCTCAGGGCAAGGGCCAATTAGGAGAGCACAAGTCTTCCCCTGGGAACTTTCCAGAGTTCTTGCAGATACTAGAGCTTTCCCAGGGGAAGGGACGGGGTGCTCAAGTCCATTTTATTTAAATATCAAAGTAGACACGTGGGTTCCAATTCTAATAAAAGGCTGAATGTGGTAACTTAAGTATCATGGGAGTTCAGTGAAGGGAGTGACCCCTTGGGGTGAAAAGGTTCTAAGAGGGACAGTCATGCAAGGTTTGCCCCTACATACCCCCAACCTCCTAAGGGAGACAGCTAAGACCCTCGGTGCTGAGCTCCCCAAGGCCACCTGAGGTCTTCAGGTCCCCACTAACTCTGGGGTGTCCTGCTGCTGTGGCTGTACCCTACCTGTTCCCTGAAGACCCTCTGCAAGGCCTTTACCGATACCCCTGCAAATGTAACAGGGTGGGAAATCAGAAATAGAAGTATTTGCAAAGTCCTGATCAGCACATCTCTGCTTGAGTGTAACAGTGAAGTATGCCTTAGGCTTTAGGTCTACTGTTAAAACCTGGGCCTGCTTCCCATTTCTTAAACCACAGTCTATTACAAAAGATGAAAACTCAAGGAAAAGCAGAGCCAAACAGGAAAGACATGCCAGAGACACAAGACAGAAGCTCCGTAAATGCTGCAGTCCACCCTACAGAGGCCCCTCCCGGCGGGCCCTCTGGAAGTTCACAGGGACACAAGGCAGACTCTCCCAGCCGTGACACCGCAGGACCGGATGGCACAGATGTGATTCCTGCCCACACCTTCACAGTCTCACAGATAAACAACAACAAAACATGATGTAAACAAACAAGAAAGAACCCGACAGATGCTCAAAATTAGAAATGGCACCGTGAGGCTGAAAGTGGTAAGGACGGAGGTTAGGGAGGGGAATGAACTCTCCACCCTCCCACGGGAGAGACGGCCCAGGACCACTGATGGAGGGACCAAATCACCCACACTGGGCTAGCCCAGGGAGTTACTAGCAGTCACCAGGCCACCTGCAAACACACACACACACACACACACGTTCATTATGTGTATCCAAATATAAAATCACACTTTACATGACAAAAAGGAAGTTATGCTTTTGTATTAAGAAGAAATAATTATTTTTTCATTTAAACATGAAAAGATCACAGATGGGTCAAAAGAAAGGAAATGAACAATTATTTCCACAGGGTGATTTTCGGCAGAATTTGCAATACTTAAATGTAAGCACAACTAGAAAGAAATGATTTAAAGCTGCGTCTATATGAACAAATTTAATTTTGCCAATACCCTACTCTGGAGAAGAGTAGAGAGAGGAGGACAGAGAATAGAAGTGAGGGGGGCAGGGGGAGGGAATGACGGGAGCTCGGGGAGGGAGGGGACGAGAGGATGGGCTTCACTGCAGCCTAACTGGAGCGTGAATAAATATGCAGCCTTAAGGAAAGCCCTGCTTCTTCTCAATATACTTGCACACAAGTTATTAATCAAACAGGCCTTGGAGTGTAATTAAGTGAGTTTGAATGTTCAAACCCTGGAAGACCCAAGTCTCCACCTGGAATCACTCAGAACTATTCTGCTCCCATTGAGAAAGTCTCAGCCTCAGTAATAAAACCCCAGAGCAAGACACCCGCTCTGGGCCCACCAGCTCTCACTCTTCCTTGCTGCTGGGCCAAGCCAAAAGTTCTGGAGAGGTCAAATATTCAAATTCCAGCTCAGACTATATTCACAATTAAGGCATAAACAAGCCAGATCCATAAACCCAGCTACACATGGCTTTTAATTTTTAGCAGTGTTTATGAGACCATGTGCTTTTTTTTTTTTTTTTGAAGTTATGTAATTTTCGTATCCTAGAGCTGGAAAAGCTAGACTCAGAGTCTCAGGTTTCGTGCTTACATGTAAAAATACTGTATTTACATTATTTTATTCTAACACCAAGGGCATCTACATTCCTACATTAGCAAAGCAAGTCTTTCTGGTTATTACCAAATGAGCAAAGACTTGCAAGAAGGTGAAAAGGAATTTGTAGATGAATTTTTAGACTGTGAGTAAAACCTTACAACCACCTGCACGTTAAGATGTGCCCACAGTCGGAGCTACTCAGAAGGTTAAGGCAGAAGAATTACTGCCCAGGAATTTAAGTCTGGCTTGGGCAACACAGTAAGCCTCCATCTCATTTAAAAAAAAAAAAAAAAAAACCTACAACCAAGATGCTGGGCTACTTAATCATTCATAACTATCAAGAGATTATTAATTTTTTTATTGCAGTTTGGCCAGGGCCGGGTTCAAATCCTCCACCCTCGGTATATGGGGCCGACACCCTACTCATAGCCACAGGCACCACCCCAGAGATTATGAATTCTTGAAGCTGTAAGATATTTAGCTTTTTTGCGTAAGGCATATCCTGGTCCATCATGTGTCCTAAATTTCTGTGGTCTTCCACAGAATAATCACATGAGATTCCACATAAATATTCTGCTATGTTTATTCCTCCATTCTTCCTACGTAATTTCTCCTTTCTTCTATTTAGTCCTTTTACCCAAGACTATTTTGAGCTTCACTATCTTATAGTCCCATATACAACGGTTTTTTATTCAGTTTTAACATACATGCAATAAAGTACACAAATCTTAACAAACCATTGACTTGTTACAAATGTATATGCTCATGTAACTGTCACCCACGTAAAGATACATTGTAGGAAAGATAGACAGAATTGTACACGGTACACAGATACACACACACACACTCTCCACCCTGGAGATTACACTCAAGCTGTGGTATAAACAAATAGGACAGAAGTCTCCCACAGTATGATCAACTGCTAAAACACTGCTTTTTAGTTGATTGTGGAAAAAATAAAGTATTTAAGGTATCAGTTACAATTTGCTGCAGAGATCTTGTTACTGCATTTTTAAGTCTTGAATCACTACCCCATTTATTAAATCATGTTGCCTTGCCACTAAATCCAAACCAGTTATTTTCTTTAAAAAAAAAAAAATTACAAGTCACATACTGGGAGAAAATATTTCCAAATCACATATCTGATAAAGGACTTGTTTTAAAATATATATATAAATCATTGTTAGATCTCAACAATTAACTTAAGATTTTTTTTTAAATTGGGGGTAGATCTGAAGAGATGCTTCATCAAAGAAAATACTGGTGGCGAATAAGCACTCGAAAAGATAAGACATGAGGAAAATGTGAATTAAAACCACAAGGAGATAGTCCTATATGCCTTTTAAAGGGGCTACAATTTTTTAAAAAGTGAAATTCAATAAACTGGTAATACCAGAAGTTGGTGTGTATGTGAACAACAGATGGGATCCAAAACAATATGGCCCCTGCAGAAAACAGTGTAGCAGCTCAGTGAATTAAACTTACCCTTACACAAAAACCTACACACAAATGTTTATTCATAATGCCAAAAACTAGGAACTGAAATGTCCTTCATCAAATGGTTGGCAGAGATTGCAAACCTAGAATGGAATACTATTCAGCAATAAAAGGAACAATCTGTTGATTCACTCTATCTTGTATATGTCATAAAGGAATTTTGCTAAGTAAAGAAACCAGACCAAAAAGGTTATGTACTTTTTAATTCCACTTATATGATACTCTGAAAAAGGCAAAATTCATTCTAGGAACAAAATCAGTGATTCTCAGGGGACAGAGGGCCCACACAAAGGAATGTTTAGGATGATGGAACCATGTATAGCCCGATGGCAGTAGATGTCTGACTTTATGCATTTGTTAATAACCCACAGAACTACACGTCACAAGGGGTGAACCCAACTGTTATGCAAACCTTTAAAAAGTAAATCAAGCCGTGAGCTGTGGTGGTACGTGCCTGTGATCCTCGAACTCTTCGAACTCTAAGAGGCCAAAGCAAGGAGGATCACAGGACTCAGGAGTTTGAAACCAGCCTGAGCAAAAGCAAGACCCCATCTCTACCAAAAATAGACAAAGAATTAGCTCGGCACAATAGTACCCACCTGCAGTCCAGACTACTCAGGGGGCTAAGGCAGGAAGCTCACTTGAGCCCGTGAGTCTGAGGTTGCAGTGAACTACAATGACACCAGTGGACTTGACCCAGGGCAAAAGAGTGAGGCTCTGTGTGTGTGTGTATGTATATTATGTATATATGTATAATGTATTTGTGTGTGTGTGTATTTTTATATATATAAAATAAGCAAACTAAGGAATCTTAGGGAAATCAAGGAATCTCAGGATAGAGTACAGACTGTAAGGAAATATAACTACACTATGAATATAAGGAAATATAACTACACTATGAATATAAAACATAACTTCATTACACGGGGGAAAAAAGAGCTGATCTAAATATGATAACTTTCTAGTAACTATTCTGACTAGGCACTGCAGCTAACAACAAAACACAGAAACTGTCCTACTGAGGGTAGATTTATTACTGGCAGTGGTACAAGTTGCCATTGTAAAACTGCTTTACAGTGGCAGGATTGAACAAATTTTTAAACAAATTGTAGACGATAGGAGTCAAATAGGATAGGATTACAAATTTAAAAGGGGGGCAGAAGGTTAAATGAACCCTGGCACTGGGTTAGAGTTAGAGATATAAGCATGAGCTCATGTTTGTTTTAGTATACATGCAGGTAAATATATACAAATAGGTAGATGTGAGTGGATTTGAAAATACATGTATGACTCCTGTTTATTTTGATTAAGAGACACAGACAGGCAGTCCTCAGGTTACATACAAGATAGTTTCTGTAGATTTGTCCTGAACTTGAACTTGCATTAGTTGGAACAGGTACATTCACCTACTGCCTGTAATAGCTCCTTCCATTAGTGCAAGTTGTGCATACGTCAGATGTCTGTAATTCAGGGACCGCCTGTACACAGGTATATATGTGTCCACATGGATTAGTACATAGAGAAATGTTTCCTAGCTCTGTTTATTGAGAGGGCCTAGAAGAAGCCGTGACACTCCAGTAGCAATGAGCACACCTAGCAGCCAGATCTTGGTATCTAAATACCATTCTTGAATAAAGGGAACCAGAGTTCCCGGGAGAAATGACTGATTCCAGGGCTGGAGTACAGAAACACTGAAGATAAACCAGACACTCATGGTGCCAAAAAGGAACAGAGGAGCCGACTCAAAAGGCTTTTCAGATGCTCGCAATGCTCACAGTATTGTGTTATATTTCAAAGAATAAACAAGTCCACAGTGGCATAAATAAATAACTAAATAAACAAATGGAGAAGAAGAAACTCTTTGTAGCAAAATAACTGCATTTATTAAATGTAAAAGAATGACAAAAACAGAAAGTCATCATTGGAACAACACAGTCACAACTGCAGCAGGTTGAACGAATGATAACAGCAGTAGCAGCGGGGAAAACTTTGAGGAGAAACAAGTATTTCCAAACTACGTCTCTCAAAATTTGCTAGACATAATGTTAGTTTTCAGATATGACCAGAAATTGACACTCCTGTCTCCAGAAGGTAGAGATAAATATTTTCCCCCTGAGTGTAGCTGGACTTGGCAACTTATTTCTAGCAAATAGAGCGCAAAAAACAAAAGAAAAAAAAAAGTAACTTGACTGTGCATAAAGCTGGCTGAGACCACCCTAGCCAAGTGATCAAGGTTAATATCATCAGCAATAAGTCAAGTTAAAATCATGTGCCTCTCTCTACTTTGACGCAAGGAGAAGGTCATTACCACCTTTATAATATTCTGCCTAAAGCCCAGAAATGTAATCGAATATGATGAAACATCACACAGACAGACATTCTACAAAACTCCTGATCACTCCTCAACAAAAAGTCAAAGTCATTAAAGACGAGGAAAAACCAAGACATGGTCACAGGGGAACACTACGGAGACAGCACGATTAGATGCAACACAGAATCAGGCTCCTGGAACAGAAAACAGACATTAGTGGAAAAGCTGGGAGGAGTCCAAATAGTCTGCAGTTGAGTTAGTATTATTGTATCAGTGTTGATTTCCTCAAGTTGAGGCCTAAAACATCTCTCTCTGTGTGCTGCACAGCTAACTCCTAAAAATCTTTCAAAACAGACAGGAGATGCCTTCTCTTCCAGCTAGCCGTCCACGACCACCCTCTCCAGGCTATGTTACGTACCATTTTCTGGGCTTCCATCATAATACATGTCACTCAGTATTGTTTCTTTCCTGAATAGCACCCTACTGGGGCTTCTCAAATAAAATGTATCCCATTCTAATATAATTATCTATATGTTTCTCCCATTCTAATTTGAGATCCTTGAGGAAGACAGTATACTGCTTGATTATCACTACACTGGGGATGTGGGGACCAGCAGATCTGAGTTCAAATTCCAGCTCCACAACTTACCATGTGATCTTGGGTAAGTTACTTCAATCTTTCAGAGCCTCAATTTCACTCACTGGGAAAAGAGCCATGAGGCAAAGTGTTGTTTAAAGAATTAATGACATGATATACATAAAGTAATCACCTCAGTGCTTGCATATAGTGTCTTAAAAAATGGTAGTGATTGTTACCCTTTTTTTTTTTGAGACAGATTCTCAAGGTGTTGTCCTGAGTAGAGTACTGTGGCGTCATAGCTCACAGTAACCTCCAACTCAGGCTCCAGATCCTCTTGCCTCAGCTTAGTGCCTGTAGCTCAGCAGCCAGGGTGCCAGCCACATACACTGGAGTTGGCGGGTTCAAACCCAGCCTGGGCCTGCCAAACAACAATGACAGCTACAACCCAAAAATAGCTGGGTGTTGTGGCAGGTGCCTGTAGTCCCAGCTACTTGGGAGGCTGAGGCAAGAGAATCACTTAAGCCCAAGAGTTTGAGGTTGCTGTGAGCTGTGACACCATGGCACTCTGAGGGCAACATAGTAAAACTCTGTCTCAAAAAAAAAAAAAAAATCCTCTTGCTTCAGTTTTTCTATTTTTAGTAGAGACAGGGTCTCACTTTTCTTTTGCTTAGGCTGGTCTTGAACTTGTGAGCTCAGGCAATGCACCCACCTCGGCCTCCCACCACATCCGGCCCCCTTGTTTTTTGTTTTTTGGGTTTTTTTTTTTGAGAGAAAGTCTCACTTTGTCACCCTCAGTGACGTGGTATCGTAGCTCATAGCAACCTCAAACTCTTAGGCTTAAGAGATTCTTGCCTCAGCCTCCCAAGTAGCTGGGACAACTAGGACTACAGGCGCCCGCCACAACGCCCAGCTATTTTTTGGTTGTAGCTGTTGTTGTTGTTTGGCAGGCCCGGGCTGGGTTCGAACCTGCCAGCTCCAGTGTATATGGTGTATGGTCGGTGCCCTGGCCACTGAGCCACAGGTCTGAACCCCCCTTAAGTCAAGGTCTCTTTTACCTCAGTTCTTTGCTCAGCATCTGACAGGTGACAGGGACTTAGCAAATGTTTGCTAAATGAATTAACTACTATCTAATATCTACTTCACACAGGCTAGCACTGCTTCTCTGGTAAAAGGACCTGAGGAATACTAATCATATATTAACACTCAAGCTCCATCCTCAGAAATTCTGATCTAACTGGTCTGAGATAGGACAAGTTGAGCTCTACAAATCTAGTGAGAGAAACAGGAAACAGACGTTAAAACATATCTATCTACAAGTACCAACATCCCAGTAGCAACCTAGTGCCCGGATCTTGGTTTCTAATACCATGTTTCCCCAAAAATAAGACCTACCCCCAAAATAAGCCCTAGCAGGATTTCTATGCATTTGTTAAATATAAGCCCTACCCCGATAATAAGACCTAGTGATGGGCGTGGCTATGCATAGCCATGCCATGCATTTTGGCACTGAGAGGAAGACAGCCCCTGAAAATAAACCTTAGTGTGTCTTCTTGAGAAAAAATAAATATAAGACAGTGTCTTATTTTAGGGGAAACACTGTACCATCCTCAGCTGAGGAACAGGGACCTCTGGAGAAATGGCTGAGTCATGGACTGGGAAAGAAAACGCCCCAATGCTAGGGGGTGTGTCAGAGCAATACCAGAGCTACCTGAAAGAGCTCCCAGTGGCCAAAGCTGGAAAAAAAAATTTTTTTGGCTGAGGCTGAGTTTGAACCTGCCATGTCCAGCATACGGGGCCTGCACCCTACCCCTTTGAGCCACAGGCACCGCCCCCAAAGCTGGAAAATTTTGAACAAAATCCATAAAGTAGTACTGGATTATTACCTAAAGCAAAAAATCAACATCCGTGAGTATACACTGATATAAATGATGGAATAAAAATGAGCAAATGTGGAAGGGCAAGCAAAATCTCCCAAGCAGAATTATAAATAATAGACGTAGATTCCTTGACCTCAAGGAGGGGCACACAACTCCTGCTCCTTAAGTGTGGGCTGAGCAGAGTGACTTTCTTCCCCAAAGTACGATATGAAAAGAAAAAGTTAAACCTACAGTAGAGAACTGTGACAAATACTCCCTCAAGCCAGGTGACTAAGGTTAACGTCAACAGTGACAAATCCCATGGATAGTAAGTAAGCACCCTTATCTCATGAGATACAACCATACTTCCCCTCTGTGGTCTTCCTCCAAAAAGCACCCGGGCCTAGTCTAACTAGAAAACCAAAGGCAGTCTACTAACTAAATATTTGACCTAAGGTCCTCGAAACTTTCCAAGTCATCAAATATAAGAAAAGTCTGAGAAATTGTCACAGCTGAGAGGAGGCCAAAGAGACATGATGACCACGTGTAATGTGGTGTCCTGGATGGAACCCTGGAACCAAATAGGACATGAGGGGGAAACAGGAAACCGGAGCAGAGCCCGGGCTCCTCGAAATAGTCACGTGTCAATATCAGTTCATTTACTGTAACAAATATGCGTAATCATGTGAGATGTTAATAACAGGGGAAACTGGACGTCGGTTACACAGGAACTCTCTAAACTACCTCTGCAATAACTCCGCATATCTAAAACTGTTCTACAGTAACAAGTTTATTAAAAGAAAAAAAAAGTTGGCCAAGAGATACATGGATGGTATCATTACATCGTCACTGCTCAGAGTGCAAAGAAATCACAAAAGAACAGGACTCAGATGCAGGAAAGAATCAGTGTGAGCAAAACCTCTGAACTCCCAGGACTCAAGAGAAGAGCCACCAGGAGATTCGTTAGAACTAACCAGGAGCTCAGAGCACACCAAAAAAATCATACAAAGTTTTAATCAACTGTAAAGTAAAAACACTCGGAAAGAACTTAATTTGAAATAGCTTTTCCTAGCCATCGATGCTCAACTCAGACACTTCCAATGTGTTCATTCATGAACACCCACAGATTTTCTGTCTCCTTATATAAAAGATCTTTGTAGTTTAATATGTGCATTAAGGGAAAGTGGGCAAGAAATTGCCAGGTATGAAATCAAAAGCTATTTCAGATTTCCAAAGATAAATCCACAAACTTGATCCAAGAAGTCAATATTTTAATGATTGTTTCAGTCGCTGAAGGTAAAACATGACACAAAAATATAATTATTCAATCTTACATAACCTTGCTTTCTAAAACTGGCCCCTCCAGGACCTCACAACTCATCAGCATGTCCTTACCAGTTTTCTTTGGAAAACTTTTGCTCAGAAACATAACATTTCTAACACGTGAGAGGACCTTGGAATCTTTAAGCCACTGTTACAGTATGTTACTTTGATTTTAGGAAGAACCATGAAAGGAATAAACCAAAAGCTTAGAAAACGCACACTTCCCAGAAAGACCCTTATTTCTTATTCTAATGAAGTATATTCTGCGATCAGCTGGATGATCAGCGATCAGATACGTCTCTTCTAACACAAAACACACCCAAACAGTGACTCCCCAAGTGAAGGAAATGGCTCAGGGTCCTAATTCCACAGCCAACAATCACGTTCCAGGGTCCTGCAGTCACAGGGTGTTCCCGCCCACCACATACACAAACCATGGGAAGCAACATTCAATTCCTTTACCCCAGAGATTAAACCAATGTCCATAATTTAATCACAGGCCCTAAGACAGGCACCCTTGCCTTCCCTTCACAAACGTCACAAAAGCTAAAACAAATACTCTGTGGTGCCCTGAAGCTTTCAAAAATGGCACTTTACGACAAATACACACAATCGTAGTTGTGTGCTATGATTAGTACTAAAGTACTTAGTACTTTATTGACTGATACCACCACAGCACATCCCTTTTACCACAATTCTAATATTGTCTGCCTAAAAACCTGTTCTTACCCAGAATAGAAGTCCCTTCTCTAGCCATGAATACTTAACAGCATGCCACGCCCAGAAAATTCCCCAATTTCCTTTTCTTTCTCCCATGCTAATTTCCTTCTTTCCCCTCATCTATTGGGTCTCTGAGTATTATTTACTGTCAAGAGACAGCAATTGATTTAAAAACTGGCTTTCACCCAAGAGGCCTCCTCGGACCTCATCATCTTTGTGAATTCCCTGCCAACCAGTGTGGCTGCCACCTTGAAGGATTCGAGGACACATCTCAGGACAGAGGCGTAAGTTCAGAGACCAGCAGCATCTTAACTGAGAATGAACAATGTAACTCTCCACCAGGAGAGGATTTCCATCACCCTGACCTGCACAGCAGAGAAAGTCGGGATGACAAGTTACACCTATAATCAGGCGGGTGTGTGCTGACCCTGACATAGAATAAGGAGGAGGTCATCTGGGTAAAACAAAAGTTCAATGTCATCAGGCTAAAAGACCTGATACATCTGCCACCCAGTGACCCCTTGTCAATGAAAGACAATATGTCTAACGAATCTGGAGCATTTAACAGAGCTAGTGAGGTTATATACTCAGTTCTTACAGACCCTCCTGTAGCTATCAGGTGATTTCTGCGCATCTCTGCTCTGATTCATTATGAACTGATTTATAGTTCAACCTTCAAAGAGAAAAAATTCTCCTTAGAATTCTTAATTCTAAGTCATTGAGAAAGATAATCATTTATCTGCAAACACTGCCAAGAAGAGTTGAATGAATGACAAATATATAGTAACGTTTTATAGTAATTATTTTTAAATCATTTCATGCCATATAAGACTTGAGAGAATAGTCTGTAGACCTTCCACATCACCCTCATCTAGAAATCCAGTTTCTCCATGTCACCAACTTACCCCACTCACTCCTCGCTTCTCACTATCTCCATACATATCTGGATAAATAGCTCACATTCTTGTTATCTGAACTTTCTAAATATAAATACCTCCTTAATGTTTCAGTACTTTGGATGCCCAAGGTCATAATAATAATCTATTTTTATTCTATTACAGCATAAAAGGTACACAGATTGGAATGAATTTGCAGTATGCCCTGGTTTTGCTTTTAAAAACAAATTGCATTTATCCACAGTCAACAATTACTTACCAGTTGCACGATTCTCCTAGATGCTCAATGTATAGCGGTCAACAAAATAAACATGGAACTTACAGAATATTTTCCTAAGATTTACTTCAACTATAAAATGTACAGCTGATCATGTGTCAGAGAACAGAGATTTTCCTGTGTTGCATATCACGCTACCAATTTCTTCATCTTTTGATTGTTCAGTGTTTGTTAAGCATTGTCAGGAGGTAATCAAGATATTTAAAGTTTCTGTCTGTGACTAATAGATACACCAAGTAACGTACATGTAATGTCAACTGGCATATTAATATGAAATATCATTCTGCCACCTAAAATATAAACATTATTATTTTTAACAATAGAAGTAAAAGTTAAATCACCATAATACATAAGTGCTCAAGGGGTTTTATGAGAGTCTGCATATTTTTTTTTGTATCTTCATTTAGGATTTATAGGAATGCTAAATAGTTAACCACATTCTTCTCCCATGCCCCTCCTTTCCTCTTCCCACCCACCTCTCCTTCCTCCCTGCACAGACCACAGGTCACAAGTCAAAAAGGAAATCTACTTTCCAGGGTGGTAACTGCTAAGTGAGCTCTGAGACCTACACCCCTAAATAGAACAGTATGGGGGAAATTGCCACCTCATTTTACTTTATTTCATCTTATTTTATATTTAATTTTTTTCTTTTGAGACAGGGGTTGCTAAGATCTTTGAAGGGGTGAGATTTCGGAAAAACATCATTTGTTAGAAAAGAACCACAGCCAAACAAGAAGGTACTTCAGGCCAAAAATATCTCACAAGCAGACTTACAGGAAACGGGATGGCTTAGCAGAAAGAATGCAGGTCTTGGAACCAGGTGGATTGGGTCTTACTCCTGGCCCACTCATTATTAATAGTGCATTTTTGCCCTTTTGAGGGGCAAGTTACTAAGATTCTTTTCTTGTCTAAGGAAAATAAATGTGGAGAATAAATCCTCACTGGAATTGTTAGGAGGATTCATAATAACAGATGCATCGTGACTGGTGGTGCCCCTAGCACGCTGAACGCACTCAGTTACTGGCACCAAGTGTCAGCAGGTTCCACCTCCAGGGCCACAAGCACTCCCCAAAGCTCCCCCTCTCTGCTGTGTGCCTGAGCCTTCACTGGGTGATCATCCTGTCCTGGCCTCTGACACCCCCCCATCTCTGTTCTTCTTATTCTCCATTGGATGGAGACAATCTGTTTTGGTTCTAAATTTGTTTCACCTGTTCTAATAAACATGCCACATCCAACCTTCCTTCGCTTCCCAGCTTGTCTCCAACCTAGACCCAAACCAGCTTTCCTCTGTCCCACGCCCACTAGCTTCAAGTTGGGGCCACCCTCTCCCCACTCCCTGTGCTCTGTGTCAAGCACTTTAACTATTTTACTCAGGGTGCAGAAATCAAAATGAGGGGTTAGAGAAGCCGATGAAAGTCTGTTACACCTTGAGAACAACGGTGGTGAGACTCTCATCCAAGTGTATAAAAATGACAGCCGGGAGAGAGGGAAGACTGTCAGGAGCAGGTCCAGCAGCAAGACTGGCTACAGAGGGACCACTGGGACAACAGAGCCCTACAATTAATAGTTCAAATATGAACCAAGTCGCGCATTTGCAAAAGAAAAAGAAACACCTACAAGAGATGGCAGAAAGATCTGGGCACAAACATTCATGGGCTAGCTGGACAGTGTTTGAGGATGCTCTGCCACGAGGACCAACCCCAGCGCTGCTCACGAGATGGAAAAAAAATAAACGGCTAGCAGGCCACCCAGCCCCCTGGTCCCTTCCTCAGCTTGAGATGTGCCCTTTCCAGTGAGCAGACAGCAGCTCAGATGCCTGATGCTATTTTTTTCTTTTTAAGGATGGGTCTTGCTGGGATGCAGTGGTATAATCAAAGCTCATTGTAACCTTGAACTCCTGGACTCAGGAGATCTTCCCACCCCACCCCACCCCCAAGTAACTGGGAATACCGGCATGTGGCAACATACCTAATTTTGTAAAATTTTATACAGATATGGGTTCTGTCACCCAGGCTGGTCTCAAACTCCTGGCCTACAGGGATTCTCCCTCCTCGGCCTCCCAAAGCATTGGGATCATGGGCAGGTGCCACCACACCCTGCTGATTGACTTCTTTTCAAGGCTGTTATCTCCATCTTCATCCAGGCCACAACTCTAATTACCTGAGATGGTGACATGGTCTATAAATGAAATGAGTCAGGAGAAGTGCATGGCTTGGTACCCTAACTTAGAATACTGGTTTGCTTTACAAGACCTAATCTCAAAAAGTTAGCCCAGAGGTAGGTACAAAGTCATTCTTTTGACTTTAACTATCTTGAAACCTCTACTATTAAAATCACCAGAGACCAGTTTACCAATGCTATCTAAATTCTACTGTCAAGATTATTTTTAAAACAAAAATATTTTTGAGTCAAATTATCACCAGGAAGATCTATTTTATGTGGTAATACAGTGGTCTTAACCCTTCCAAAAACTTAGTTTTGGCTTCAGACACTTAGTCTGAACCTAAATAGTATATTCTTAACATTCTTACTACCTTAACATACAGAGAGGTTAAGCAGTAAGTTGAGAAAGTATTGTTTCTAAACCATCAAAAACTACTCATCCTTGGCCAGGAGTGGTAGTTCACGCCTGTAATACTAGCACTCTGGGAGGCCAAGGCAGGTGAATTGCTGGAGCTCAGGAGTTTGAGATCAGCCTGAGCAAGAGCGAGACCCCATCTCTATTAAAAATAGGAAAAACTAGCTGAGCATTGTGGTGGGTGCCTATAGTCCCAGCTACTCAGGATGGTGAGGCAAGAGGATCACCTGAGCCCAGGAGCTGCCATGAGCTATGACAACACAGCACTCTACGCAGGGTGACAGAGTGAGACTCTGTCTCGATAAACAAAAAAACAAAAAACTACTCATATTTCACCCAACTAAAATATTCATCATGGTGCAATTTCTCCTATCAAGACATATTTAAAACACATTTTTGCCAATAACCACATTCATTCTTTGACAAACCAGATTTTTTTTTTTTGTAATTTAAAAAGACCATATTAAATGTAGGTCTCTTGCTTTCCCTGAAGGCAAACGTGTATGTTCCTTTTCCACAAACCATTTATACCAAACTTTTTTTAATGCCCTTTTGTTTTAAGGATGGCTATTATTTCAAATTAGAACTATTTTGATAAGTGAACCCAATTATGAAATTGGGGGGTTAGAACAGGCTGTTAAAATCCACCCTCAGAACAAGGTTAGCTGCTGTTAATACAACAGACATGCCAAGACTTAGCTGCAAGCAGAGTCAGGGGAACTTTCTAGCACCAGCCAAATGTAACAATTATGACAGCACTAATGACCCGCTGCTAATGAGCAAGCTTGGCAACTCAGTGGGCAAAAATTAGGAAAGCACAGAGACTAAAGAGAACCATATTCCATCATCTAATATCTCTTAAGGTTTCCATAAAGTCCAGGTGCGGTCCACTGCACAGCAGCCAGTATAGAAGCACACTCCCACCTCAGGCTCCACTGGGGTGACCAACCACATTCTCCTCCCCCCCAGGGAGCACAGCAGCAGGGCTGGCTCCCACACACCCCACAAAGAGCTCCAGAGGTCACGGGACAAAAGGGCCTTACCCCGGGTTTGCATAGGGATCAAATGCAGCCTCTGGTTTTGCGCTGGCACCGGGGCCATGTTCCCTTCCAAAGAGCAGACGGGGGATTTCGAGATCTCTTCTGTTCGAGCATGCCCTGAGTCTGTTTGTTGCGCCATTTACCACACTATAAAAATATTACTCTGGAACATTTCCAAAACTCTCCCCCAAGTCCTGTGCTGCCTTCCCAAAGACACCAGGGCCCTTGGTGCGTTTCGTCAGCCAGTTCCAGCTTCCTCATCCTCACGCTACTGCCCTGGCCACTCTGTGCAGTTACCAAGCTCTTCACCCCAAGACGCCCCACGGCCTTCTCTGTGCCCACCCTCTTCCTCCACAGCCACACTTGTCCTTGCAGCCTTGTTTATTGTTTTCTGTTTTCTTCTCTGTGTACAGTCTGTCTGTCCCAAACAATATCTCATTACAAAGGAAAGGGGCAAAACGTACAACCCTAATTTTTTGTTTGTTTGTTTGTTTTTGAGACAGAGTCCCTGTATGACCCTGGATTGAGTGCAGAGGTGGCATGGTAGCTCAGTGCAACCTCAAACTCCTGGTTCAAGCATTCCTTCTGCCTTCACTGCCTACCTAGTTTTTCTATTTTCAGTAGAGACCAGGTCTTGCTCTTGCTCAGGCTGGTCTCGAACTCCTGAGCTCGGGTGATCCTCCAGCCTCACCTTTCCAGGGAGCCACAGGCGCTGCCCCACATCTGGCTTTTAAAATGACCTCTGTCTGACAGACAGACAAGCTTAGTAAGTAAAATTGTTTTAAATAAGTAAATAAATAAAATGACTGTAACACCAGCATTGGCCAGTCAGCCCCACAGGACTCAGTGTATTTGCCTGGACATTCACCTATCTGCCACTTTTGACCCCCATCCAGAGATGGCGGCGTGGGAGAAGGGGGCCGGCCTGGGTTTCCGCTCTGCCTGAGAAGGAAAAGTGTTCCCTGTCCTCACTCAACACTGTTCCAAGACATCAAGGAACTTTCCAGAAGGTTTGTGAAAAGACAGAAAGAAGAAGGTGAGAACAAGCAGGAGGGCATGGTGCTGGGATTCCCGTCTCCACTGGGTCCGGTACGGGTTTGAAGATGTTGGTGCTGGACAACTAGGAGGACTGGGGATGAGGCAGCACTGAGGGTACAGACAGTATGTGGAAAGAGTCATGTGTCATGTCCTCACCCCAGAGCAGATCTAACACCTGGGACACCACCTCAACTCTCTCCTTCCCTCCCTTCCTTACCCCAAACTTAAGTCTTCACAAATCTGACTCAACAGCATGTCCGCAGATGCACCTGCATGCCCTCCCACAGCGCCAATGAGCGTCTCCACCTCATATAGTCTCCAAGTGGCAGCACAGCTGGGGACACAGCTGCCACACAGATGGGCGGGCACTTCTACAGGCAGTGAGGTCCCCACATCCCCCACCGTGCACCAAGGCACAGGGGTCTCAAGGAGAAGCTCCCAGAGTGCGGTACCCAAGCTGCAGTTCTCCGGGCCCTCCACTCTCCAGCCCCAGACTGCAGACCCAGCACCTCCCTCCAGGCCAGTGCCCAAATTATGTGAGAAAAAAAAAAATCTTTTAAAGAAAGAAAGTAAACAAAACAAACAATGCTAGAAACAGGAAGGGGAGCCAATAGTGAACCAGAAGGTTTGAGGGAATCCTAGAAAACAGGGGCCAGAAAACATCAGCCAACAGAGAAGACACAGGGAACACCACAACCTCCAAGGTAAGAGACATCCTTCTCTGGGAGTCTTGGAGTCAAAGTTGAGGGCATGGAGGGGGGCAGCAGGCCTTGAGGGGGAAAGGAAAGAACTAAATGCAGAAGGGCTGAACCTTCCAGTGCCCTGCCCCGTTGTCTCCCACCCCTCCTCTTTTGCACAAAAGCAAAACCCTCAAAGCTGAGGGCCATGGCAGAGGGTTGCACACGCTGGCTATGGCTAAAACCAAAAATAGGGGCGCTGAGCCCAGGGGGATGTCCTGGGGTGAAGAGTCTGCTCATGTCTTTCACCCCTATTTATGGGTGTTTTTTTTTTCCCTGTTGGTTTGGTTGTGTTCTTTGTCTATTCACTCTGTTGATTATTTCCTTTTTATTAACAATTTATTTATTTTTGTTGTTGCTACATTTGCTTTCAGGGTTTTACTCAAATTCTTTGCCTCAGTCCAAGGTCTAGAAGAGTTTTTCCTATGTTTTCTTTTAGAATTTTTATGGTCTCAGGTCTTAGATTTAAGTCTTTAATGCATCTTGGGTTAAATTTTATAGACAGTGAGAGGCAGGGATCAGGTTTCATTCTTCCGTCCGTGGGGATGCAGCTCTCTCAGTTCTATTTCTCCTTTCCACAGTACACCAGGTCTGTCTGGAAAGTCTCCAGCCATCATTGTTGCATTCTTATTATATTAGTGATGGTTTACGTCTGGGTTCTCTGTTCTGTCCCATTGGTCCACGTGTCCACCTTGCTCCCCACACCATGCTATTTGGTTACTATAGCCTAGTAATGTAATTTGAAGTCAGGTAATGTGATGCCTGAAGATTTATTCTTTTTGCTTTGAATTGCTTCAGCTATTTGGGCTCTTTTTGGTTCCATATAAGGTTTAGGATTATTTTTTTCTACATCGAGGCAAAATGACATTGGAATTTTCATGGGAATTGCATGGAATCTGTAAATCACTTTGGGTAGTATGGATATTTTAACAAAGTTGATTCTTTCAGTCCATGAGCAAGCAATGTTTCTCCTTTTTTTTTTTTTTTTTTTTTTTTGGCATATGGGGCCAGCACCCTACTCCTTTGAGCCACAGGCACTGCCCAATGTTTCTCCATTTTTTTTTTTTTTGGCAGTATCTATGATTTCTTTCATCGGTGTTTTGTAGTTCTCCTCCAGCAGACATGAAAAAAGGCTCAACATCACTAATCATCAGGGAAATGCAAATTAAAACCACAATGAGATGCCACCTAACCCCTATTAGAATAGCAATTATTAAAAAGTCAAAAACGCTAGATGTTGGCACAATCGTAGTAAAAAGGGAACACCCATACACCGTTGGTGAGAATGTAAATTTGCATAATTCTGGAAAACAATCTGGAGATTCCTCAAAGAACTAAAAGTTGACCCACCACTCAATACAGCAATCCCACTACTGGGTATCTACCCAAAGGAAAAGAAGTCATTTTATAAAAAAGACCCCTGCACTAGTATGTTTATCACAGCACCATTTACAACTACAAAGATATGAACACCACCTAAGTGCCCATCAACTGATGAGTGAATAAAGAAAGTGTGGCCCTGGGTGAACATTTCATGAGGAGGACACCCCGGGCAACTGAAGCAACATCAAAAATACACTATTGGGACCTGATCAAACTAAAGAGCTTCTGCACAGCCAAAAACACAGTAAGTAAGGCAACCAGACAGCCATCAGAATGGGAGAAGATTTTCGCAGGCTATGTCTCTGACAAAGGTTTAATAACCAAAATCCATAGAGAACTTAAACATATTAGCAAGAAGAAAACAAGTGATCCCATCTCAGGCTGGGCAAGGGACTTGAAGAGAAATTTATCTGAAGAAGATCGGCGCACGGTCTACAGATATATGAAAAAATGCTCACCATCCTTAATCATCAGAGAAATGCAAATCAAAACTATTTTGAGATATCATCTAACTCCAGTGAGATTAGCCCATATCACAAAATCCCAAAACCAAAGATGAAGGCGTGGATGTGGAGAAAAGGGAACACTCCTACACTGCTGGTGGGAATGTAAACTAATATGTTCCTTTTGGAAAGACATCTGGAGAATACTTAGAGAACTAAAAATAGACCTGCCATTTGACCCTGCAATTCCTTTATTAGGTATATTCCCAGATGACAAAAAATCGCACTACAACAAAGATATTTGTATCCGAATGTTCATTGCAGCCCAATTCATAATTGCCAGGTC
>CAUYQV010007411.1:0-32580 GCA_963574575.1 Galagoides demidoff
GCAGGAAATGCCCTCATATAGCGAATCTCAACCTAGGGGTTGCTACCAATGAAAATACATCCTGCATATCAGATATTTACATTACAATTCATAACAGTAGCAAAATTACAATTATTAAGTAGCAACAAAAATAATTTTATGGGGGGGTTACCACAACATGTGGAACTGTATTAAAGGGTCGCAGCATTAGGAAGGTTGAGAACCACTGCCCCAGAAGATGTATCTTTTCTTAGGACTTGTCATCGCCTCTTCTGTGACCATTATTCTCCTCAGAGTGCTCACAGACCTGGCAGGTTATTGGCAAGCTGTATCCCCAACAGGGTAGAATTTCAGAAGGCAGGAAGCTTGCTAGCAATGGCTAGCTTAAACATAAACTAGCTGATTTTTCTTTGTTCTGACTCACTCAGCTTTCTTTATAGTTTTCCTCTTTTTCTGGAGGGGCTTTCCTTTGCCAAGAATGGGGTCTTTGGTCCCCATTCTCCCAGAAAAAATAATATATATGTGTATACTTTCAAAAACTGGACAGTTTCAAATGCAGTATATGCTAGAAAATGCCAATTGCCAAACAATAGGAAATGCGTAGATTATTCAGATGATTCGTGTCACGACTGCTGTTAGAGGCAATGTAACATAGTTGTTAATGATACAGTTTTCAGAAACCACAGCACTTTGCTTTGCTACTCACCATCCACCTACCAATATATTATCCAACATCTTTGTGCCTCAATTTCCTCACTTTCAAAATGGGGACATTGATAGCACTGACCTCACAGGAGTTTCAGAGTTTGTACAGTTGATACCGGATAGCCTGCTGCTCTAGGGGTCCTGCCAACTTGGTAAACCCTTGGCTTGCCCTCAATATCATTGCAATTAGCACTGTTTTTCCTGCTACTGATACTGCTTTATATCAGAGGATTCGTTATGATTCTCCAGTGGTTGTAAAACAATAAAATTTGTGAAGTAAGAAAAACTGCTTATTCACTTTGTAATGATTTTTTTAAAAATATGATGAAACAAATACTTTTCTAATTAAGTTGGGAAAAGACAATGGAAGCTGAAATATAATCTTCCACATGTCGTGTGGCCTAAATGCACACATGGCATTGAAACAAAGATTCGCAGGTGGTTATTGGCTTCAGGAGATACCCAGACCACTTTTCCTCTTCTCTCTCACTACAGCCGTCCCCAACACAGAAGACTTCCCACCAGCCAGCAAGCAGTCAACCCCAACACAAAAGACTTCCCACCAGCCAGCAAGTAGTCAGCCCTGTTGCAGATACCAGCTGGGTGTCCTCCAAGTCCATTTGGACACCATCAACCCAGCAATAGTATCATATCCTACAGGCTGAGAGCTCAGAACTGGAGACTCCCCCCTCCTTCCCATTGCTCAGAAGTCTGGAGCTCTGGAACTTCTGATCAACTGGCTGCAAGTTGGGGTTCCTATGATACCCTCTTTGGGTTTGACTAAGTTGCTAGGTGACCCAAGCAATTCACATACTGCTCTATTCCAAAGGCTATTTTAAAGGATACAGATAAACACTCAGATGAAGAGATACATAAAGCAAGATCAGGAAGGGGCCTGAGAGCAGGAGCTTTTGTCCCTGGAGAACTGGAGTTCACCACTGTCCAGGAATTTGGATGAATTCTGCTCACCTTCCGGTCAGCCTCCAATGGTCAGCTGTCCGGAGCTCTTTAAACCCAGTGCTCCTGTTTTTTTCTGGAAGCTTCTTTATGTAGCATTCTTTCCTACAGGGGTGGATCAGGGCTTTCTGATCCACCAACAGAAAGGGTGGAGGAGGGGAAGTTAGAGTCCTGCCTTGGGGCAGGTGAAGGAAGACAAGGGAAGTTCAGAGAGAGTCTGTTTCCTGAGCCCTCTACTGAGGCCTGAAGCATCTAACATTTTAATAAAAGATTATAAGAGAGGCTATGGGAGACATGAGCCAGGAACCTTGGACAAAAATAATACCACATTATTCCTACCCCCCTCAAGTTGCAGATGTGTGTGCAAAAATAGATAGGAAGCTTCACAACATTATTAATATATTTAATAATATTGAAAACTTGGCAAAACGTAAATGTTTAACAATTGGGAATTAATTTACCAAATCCTGTTTTAACAATGTGTGGCATTAAAAATAATATTTTTAAAGAATATTTATTGCTTAGTAAAATGTTAAGGAAAAAATACAATGGCTGTAAATAGCATGTACATTACAATGATGTATAAAGGCAAACACATGTATTTTGCTATTTCCATACAAACTGCATTACAACAACATACTTATGGGAGGGTAATTATTTAGTAGAATTACAGATTATTTTTTCCTTTGTGCTTTTATGTACTTTTTAAAATTTTTTAAATTAAATGTATATTAATTTTATATTTATAAATACTTGTTGAAATAAAGTATGATTATGAATATGGGAACATGTCAAATTATAAAATTAATAAGGATAAGGGTATTAGTGTTGAGAAAATAATTCCAAAATGAAAAAAAAGTCAATCTAAACCTATGACAGATTCAACAAACACAACTCAGACCATTTTTACTGATCCAAAGAGGATGAGAATTTTAAAATAAATCAAGAGTCATTCTACACTGACATCATACATACTTCAAAATATGTTGTATTCAATGAAAACCAAAAAAATGTTAATTTAAAAAATTAATTAAAACACCAAAACTTTAGTTTGAGAAGCATCACATGTTTAAACTTTTTGGTGGTCGATAATTTGTGGACATAGCTGCTTTATGAATTCCATGTGACTTGATTATTTATAATAAAGGACAATGTAACATCATTCTGTGGATTTATTTGCATGCTGAAAATGTGGATGTTCCATTTCATTACTGAAAACTTCATCTATTAGAATCCCAGTACACTTATTAATTACTGCTTTTCAGAAACTGTTTAGTAAATACTTTCTAAGTTATCAAGGCCTCAGCTAGGCAAACGGACTAGAGAAATGAGTCTCAGGGTGCCCGCTCCGTAGGCAAGCACAGAAGTTACAACTCAGTGTGCTACAGTGAGTTACACTGTGTGTTACAATGTGTTAGATGCACTTGTATATACGGTTATAATAAAACTGTGGTTCTGTATCAGTGCTCACAATGAAATGAATTTTATGGCACTGTCTCTTCCCAGAGACTTCTATCATTAGTATTGAAAAATTTAACTTACCAACTTACTAAGTACTTTGTGTTCAAATAAACGCAAATTAGACGTATTCCAAACTGTGAAATAGTACTTTTTAAATCTTAAGGTCAAATGTCTTAAACCTTATCAAGGTAATTTTATGGAAATCAGCATAAATCTACTTTAGCAGTTACTAGTCAATCATGGATATGGTAAAACACCCAATATTGATTAAGATAGGAACATCTGAAATTCAAGAACTGATAGAAAGATATCATATTTGCCCAATCTAATGGATTTTAATACTTTTCAAGTTCTTCACTTGCAGAAGTATAAGACCTTGACATAATCAGAATTAAATGATTATAAAGGCATAAAATTATGAAAGTATGTTTGGATTTTTATATGATTGACATTTCATAGCATAGATTTTCTCTTACTGTATTTTTCAACTCTTCTGGATGTAAGAGTAGGCTCAAAGCAAGGCAGTTTAGTTCACAGTTGTGAACTACAGACCTTCTCTTCTACCTGAAGTTTTAAGGGAGATGTTGTTTCAAGACAGAAAAGAGACCTTTGATCATCTGACCACTAGGACAATTCTCTGGCTGTCAGATAATCACTGAGCAGTCTAAGGCATCTGAAGGGGGGTATCCTGGCTGCCACTCTGTAGTTTTCCTTTTTTTCTTTTCAAATAGTCATTGTATGGGAGTTATCTTTCAACATTTGTAGAGTAAGTGGAGTTGAGGTAATCTCCTTGTGGAAAGAAGGAGTGCATTTCTAGTTACAAGAGAAATAATTGTATTGTCCTATTTATGAGATTTAAATTGTAACCATGAGACAAAATTTGTACATGTGTGTGTCATCCAAGAGTTTGACCACGTTTATATTCGTTGTTATTACAACCAATATTTCTGTGCTTCCGCCTAGTCATTGAATAGCAAACTTTATATAAATATCCTCAGATGATAATGGCAGTGGTAGCTCTATCCCTACCAGAAGCTTAAGGAGGCCTCATGGCCAAGACCTGGCTCAACAAAGTATAAACCCTCTAAACACAGAGACTGGTACAAGTGGATACACACAGAAGCCACACTTTCCTCACGAAATCCAAGCCCCAGACTTTCGCTAGAATGATCGGGAAATTGGAACTCTGGGTCCACTGCCGTTGGTAAGCAGGGGTGATGCAGGTGTGAGATGAACACGGCCACCTCATGCCTGGAGAGAAGCAAACTGAGGAATGAAGAGACAAATCCCAGATGATCTGTGTACTGGGAACACAATTATCCCAGAGGCTACAGATGGGGCTGCCTCCGTCAGGATTCCCACACCCCCTGCCCGTCTTCTCTTTCCTCAGGCTGGTTTGAATCAAATGTGGATAATCCATAACTGAAAGAATCCTGATAAATACAGCAGATCATTATTTTCTGACTGTTAAGATGGAGGACTCACTAAGCCAAGAAGAAATGACAGAAATTTCAAGGGAAAAGGCGTAAAGAGAACACGATGCCAGTGGAGGGAAGGCACTGATGTGCTTCCTGTAAAACCCTTAAAATCGGGAAAATCAGAACGCCGTGTGTGAAATTAACCACGCAATCAACCCTGGTGAATAAGGATTAAATAGGCCAAGTCACATTAAGGCCAGAACGTGGGTTCCATCTTGGAGTATGATCTTCTGAATTCAAACAAAGGCCTATGGCTTCGTCCTTGTCAGACCTGGCATTTTAAAGGGTTAAATAGAATAGCGCAGAGACCATCTTCCCAGACTCTGTCTTTCCTCTTCGCATTAATTTGAGGAATCAAACCCAGGCCATTGGATCCAAATCCCGCACTGGAGTTCCAGCCTGTTCCCCTCTGTGCTGCCTGGCGAGGCGTTCGATTTGTAGAACTCTGTGCAGAACGCAGCAGACAAGCCTCTGACCTGTTGCAAACCCGCCAGGGCTCCCGGATCCACTTGAGGGGAATGAGGCTGAATAAGGTTATTTTCAGTGAGCTGAAAACATTGTACTTTAATTATCAAATTGCAGGTTAAATAAGCTAACAAAAAATAGAACAGGAAATTAAGACAGAGGCAGCCTTGAAACCCAGGGACTTCTCCTGTCACCGAGCAGATGCTGGATCCCCTGCTGTGCCCTCAGAGAGACGGCTGCACTCTCTAAAGTCACATCTCCTGAACGGGCCCAGGCATCTGTCACATGGGTTTCCAAACATAAAATGGCCACGGTACCCTCTGGAAGAACAAATTTAAAGTTGTCCAATCCAATCTTTGATCTATGGAATGTCGGATAATTCATCTGATTGATTAAAAGCAAAGTATAGCTCCTGCAGTCTGCTACTCCAGTGTCACATGCGGCTCACATAGTCGGTCCCGGAACCAAAGGGAATAAATAAATTCAGTACAAAACAAAAAGCCAGAGACCCTCACAGTCTCTCTGCCAGACCTCAGTCTGCTTCTTCACCGGGGTGTGGTTGGATTGTATAGAATTAATGAGTCTAGGTAAGTCTGAAGGTTCTAATCAGTCACTTGTGTTAGGCTAGCTAACTATTAACATAAACAGCATTGAAATTAAAATAAGAGCAATAGAATTTTTTTTCCTGGAAAAGAAAATACCAGCAAATGCGTACTATTACCTGCCTCCCTTTCCTAATGCAGAGATACAATCTGGGTTATACAGCCCACATCAGAAAATAATTTATTTCCATTCCATGTAAATTGCAAAACACTAGGGTTTTGCAAAGTTTATCACAGCCTTAAAATGCTGGTGGAGAAACCATTTTTAGAACTTGCCAATGGACCCAAAAAGGACCCTCTCCTTTTTGAAGTCTGCAGAGTAGCACATCAAGTGCCCCAAAAGCTTTGTTTCCAGTCCATTTCTCTGACCCCTGGGAACTTGTGTAATGATGGTGTGGAGCCTTTGATGTCAACTTTCAAATTTTTTTGATCTTGAAAGTAGAAAATAATCTTAGTTCCCAAACCATTTTCACAGAAGAGGTCTATATACACCTGCTGTTTCTTTCCTTGAATGGTTTTGTTTTCTACTGAGTCCTTCCTATTTACCAAATACAGCAGAGTAGAACAACTGTCCTGTGTTAGTTTGGATTCCTGTTGGCACCTCAGTTAACAGGCTAGAAGTAATAGCAAGACATTGTGCAGGGGAAGCTAAGGAAGGGTTCAGAAAGTAACCTCAAAGGGGCTGCTTATGCAAGAAACGTTTACAAAACGGTATTCAAAGCAGCGTCTACATGGAAACCCAGCAGGAGGCTGCTGGTCAGAGGCAGCCTGGAAACCGCATTAACCATCATCCAGTTTGAACCTTCATGGACCATGTTGGCTAATTACTGTATCCTGTTGTAATGGTCGGTTCCTCTGCCAGGATGCCCAGGAAATCAGATTAAATTAGTGCAGGAGCTAAAACAAAAAAGATCAGCAAAAGGGGTTTTCTTTTCCTTATTTTTGAGAAAGCTTTCAATGTCATCAACTGTGGAGAATTAATGAGGGGAGAATTAAATCTTCAGAGGCACTTAGAGGCTTAAGATTTATTGCAAAAGAAGCTTAGAATTCAAGCAGAATTGGCGTGTTCTAACAAAGCGTAATTCCCAAAAGGCACAATCACGACCCTCAGACAGATATAAAATGAACATGTGTCCAAAATTCATTCACCTCACTAATTAATGGGGAACCTAGTGTTATAGCCAAGGTGGATCGAAGTGGATTTAGGAACTGGATTATTTATAGCGTCCTTTATAGAGAAATGTTTAAAAAAAGATTAGTAAATTAGATTTTTTAAAAAACTGTTAAATGTCTGATGGTTCATGTTCAGGATTAAACATGTTTTACAATTGCAAGTATTTGTATCTCTACCAGATAAAAATCTCCACGTCCACGTGCAACTTCACAGTCTTAGCTCTTGATACATAGCAGATGACAAAGTCAAACAATAGCACATTCTCCTGAAAAATTAAACATTTCTTCTGGGATTCTGTTTGACAACGCTTTGGTGCAAGATTGAAAATACATGCAAGCATTCTTTTGTTATTTACAAGTTTCAAATCCTTTTTCCACACAATACTGAGCAGGCGGGAAGGAAATATCTCTCTGTCTTTATAACCGAGATATGCCATTACCTGCCTGATGTGTAGTAGCCATAAGTGATTAGTCTCATTTTTCCTGTTGTGCCAACTAATTGTTTTAAAAAACTGCTCCTATTTCTTGCCTATAATATTTTATAGTTCTTTCAAAGAAACTTGGCTGTCTCTATTTGTAATATTTAAAATCTTCAAAGGCACATGGCTGATTTTGGATCTAGAATATAGAAAAAAATGTATGGTATCGTGTCATTCCAGATCAAAGACAGGACTCATTAGACACTAACGCTTTCTCCCTGGGTTTGCTGCATGTGATGGGAGGGGAAAGAGGAGGAGAGACACTGGAGAAAAACTCTAATATTGAAATTCAGAGAACCTGATAAAATCTCTTTCTCTGAGTTAGATTTGCATTGGGACATTATGACTGCTAATAGCTAAAATATTTCCCAAGTGCCTGTGAGCTAACTGGTCTCTGCTTGCTCTAATTCTCTCTTCTAGCCCTATGAGACCGTGACTGGTACAGAGAGAAATTTGAGGTTCAATTATCTAGGTCCTGATTGGCGGGGATGACGTTTGTAACTGGTTAATTTAGAGATTTGTCTCAAGAAATTATCAACCTAACCGTTAAGTTAAATATTGTTAGGATGAATCACAACAATAGGCCTGAGTTCATTTCATTCTTATTAAAAAGAAAATCATCAAGTAAGCCTTGTCCTCATGCTACTGAAAACAATATAAATAGACATTATTTCTGCCTGTATAAAGTTTGTCCTTGGTAGCCAGTGGCATAGGGAAAAAGTTTCAGAGCATTTAATAAGTATGTAAACTAAGACAATGCTAGTCTGTGTCTGTATAAATAATTGATCAATTAGAATTTTACGTATTATTGTGTAATAGTGACTTTTTAATTTTAAAAATGTATTCATCATTCATCCACATGAAACAATATTTAATGCACCCCAAGTAGTTTAACGATCCTTGACAGATTAGCTTACGTGTGTGAATGTATTAAGGGTATTGCAGACAGAAACATTATTTTTTTTTCTTACTTTTAGAAAATAAGAATCAGTTTAGGTGAGGTCAGACAGATGACACAGTCATACACGTTAAGAAGACTTGAAAGAATGTGTCCCTGAGGTCCCTGATCAGTGACCTGTGATCCAGAGGACAGCACGTCAGAGGCTGTGTGACCGGCAGCTCACCAGAGGAGCTGTGAGTTCTTGAGAAGCCGACATGGAGAGCAGAGGGGGAAGGGTGGCTTCACGCAGCGGGATGCGACTGTGTGGGGACGCCGAGCTCTGCAGGGCCAGTAGGGTACAGAGAGTAACTGCTCAGAAATGAAAGGAAGATGCTAAAAGGGACATAGTAGAACAGCTTTTGTAAGACCACTGGTTTTACACATTAGATTGTAGACTTTAAAAAATGCTGAGCCTGTCTGCGTAACTGCTATAGCAAGATTCTCTCTTCACTCTCCACAGCTGCAAGGAAAAGAATATGCTGAATACCTGTTGATCAGGTTGGCACAGACCTAAAGGGAGAACAGCCCAGTGGGTGACCTGGACAGGCCAGTAGGACATGAAGACGGGTGAGGCACCTGGACAGGTCAGTAGTACATGAAGACGGGTGAGGCACCTGGACAGGCCAGTAGGACATGAAGACGGGTGAGGCACCTGGACAGGCCAGTAGGACATGAAGATGGGTGAGGAACTTGACAGGTCAGTAGGACATGAAGATGGGTGAGGCACCTGGACAGGTCAGTAGGACATGAAGATGGGTGAGGCACCTGGACAGGCCAGTAGGACATGAAGATGGGTGAGGCAACATGGTGTGAAAAGATCTGGAGAAGAAATTCAAACAGAAATTGAAACCAGTGAAGAGGCTGAGTAGACTTACAAATGGGCCAGGTAGAAGGCCAGACAATGAAGTCACAAATGTGAGGCTGACCATAAGTGCAGACCCTAGGGGAATTCTGGGAGCAATGAATCAGTTGGGCCACAATATTTGGAAAATGACTCATCATGGTGGGGAGTGAACCTTCAGTCTTTTGCCAATTATTAGGACTTGACTAGGTTGCCTAGTGGAACTGCTACAAAACAACTAACATCAAGCTCTTATTAAAAACAAGTGAATAGGTATCAAAGAAAACAAACTTGACAAATTAAAAATAAAACCTGTAAAAGAAAATAGGAGAGTACAGCATTTATTTCTCCATTGTATCTACATGCCTTTGCTCCTGTGAGGCACCAACAGCTGATAATCCAGGAGCTATGTCTACGGCTCTTACTGTGGGGTGCCCCTCAGAGACGAGGGTATTTTTCAAATGTGGAAAATAGATCTTCTAATCTGATTGTTAAGTGCGTCATAATAAATGTAAAGGAAGATCAAGTCCAATAAAACATAGAATACAATAAAGGAAGATTCTGAGATTTGATCTAATGTTGATTAGCTGAACAAGCCCATTCACTGCTGTAAGTCTAGTTGCCCTTGGTGTGTTGGTATTTTCATTTCATTGTGGTTATTTAAAATCTATAGCAAAGAACAGGGGCTGTGGCTCATGCCTGTAATCCCAGCACTCTGGTAGGCTGAGGTGGGTGGATTGCCTGAGCTCAGGTGTTCAAGACCAACCTAAGCAAGAGTGAGATCCATCTCTAAAAATAGCTAGGCATTGTGGCGGGTGCCTGTAGTCTCAGCTACTCAAGAGGCTGAGGCAAGAGGATCATTTGAGCCCAAGAGTTTGAGGTTGTTGTGAGCTATGAGTGCCACAGTACTCCATAGAGGGTAACAGAGTGATATCTGGACTGTGCCTCCAAAAAAAAAAAAAAACCTATAAGAATTGTTATGGCAATATTGATGGTGAACGGAATTATTTTCTTTTAATTCCCAATGAGAGTGAGGAAATATTCAGTGAAGTTATGAAAAATCTATTATTTGCATCTTAAATATGATAGAAAATAACATGATTTTACTGTAATAAAAACCCTTAAAATGCTCTAATTTATTATCTTAACTAAGTGGAAGGAGAATTACTTAATGAAATTTTCCACTAAGGTTTTGAAAGAATTAAATGTTAAGAATTATGGTTCACTTAATAAATTCTAATTATAGTAGAACCTCTGTAAGTTGACCAAGGGACTATAGCAAACTGGTCAACATAAGGAACTTCCACTGAGTACGTGTGGTGTGTGCCTGGTCTATGAAAATCAGGTCAATTTAAGGAGGTGGTCAATGAAGGGGCGGTCAACTATGGAGCTCTCTCTGTATTTAGTTTTGCAAATATAAAAGACAAAAATATGTAAAAAAAAGCAAATAAGCATGCCTCCTGCAAGAGGATCATTTTCCAACTGAGAAACTTCACATTAAACAAAACAACAAAGAGAAAAACCAGTGACCACTGTCTTTGGAGCAGGGCTTCTTTTGCATGTTTACTGTCTTTTAAATTTCATGATTCTTCAAGCAGACCTAGTGAGTGTCTATTTAAAGCTTTAAAATCTTTGTGCAAGGGCGACGCCTGTGGCTCAAAGGAGTTGGGCACTGACCCCATATGCTGGAGGTGGCAGGTTCAAACCTAGCCCCAGCCAAAAAAAAACCCTGCAAAAAATAAATAAATAAATAAAAACAAAAACTTTGTGTGAGACAAAATTTAATCCAAGGAAAATCAAATTACATAAACAGTACCACTTTAAAATTATAATGCAGACATCCACAGTAAGGATATAGTTGTCCCCAATTTTAAATATCATGGTGTCAGAATACTGAAAACCCAATCTTTAGGCAATACACGAGAGAGAAATAATAATCAGTATAGAAATGTATCTTTTTTTATCCACATTAGAGGCCACAGATAAAAATATAAGTACGAACAGAAGGGATTTTAACAAAGTTTTTAATGAAGTTGAATAAATAGAGATCTATAGATAAATGTAGTGAAAAGAGGAACTTGCCCATGAAACAGTTATGAAAACAGATTATAAATTAAGCTGCAAAAAGTCATTTAATTCCAAATTTAAAATAGTACAGGATGCATTGTCAAGTGATAATGGAATTCAACTGGAAATTAAGAGTGAAAATAGAAACAAACAAACAACAATCTCCGGCTCTCTTCGTCGGGCTCTGAAGAGGCTGCCCTGCTAGGAAGTCTGCGGAGTGAACGCCCTGCCCCTGCAGGTGTGGAGGAGGCCAGGGATTTCCTCAGATAGAACCTGCTGATACTGGGCAGATGTCTTTGTCAATGCAATATCCTAAAATCCTAGAACGTGCCAACACTATTTGATTCCAGTCAATTCCATAAGAAAGTAAAGTATATTCAAAGACAAAGATTTTAACCCTGAGAAACCTTATACATTGGCTTCTGGTTTTTGTTCTCTATCCACTTGTCAATTTGGAAAACAGCCACATGTCAAGAAGAACCACTTTTAACCCAGTGCTTGCCGACAACACCCTCACTTTGTTTGGCAGAGAACACTTTAAAAGAAATTTTAGAGAAATTCCTGAAACTACAATGTCATCAGTCTCATCCTTGCTAATTTTATTGCTTGAATATGCGATAGCTACAGTCCCCAGCCCTCCTCATGCCCCAACCCTCTTAAGAACCAGGCTGCACAACGGAAGGTGACTGGTGGGTGAGCAAATGAAGCTTCATCTGTGTTTACAGCCATTCCCCAGGACTCCCATCACCACCTGAGCTCTGCCTGCTGTCAGATACGCAGTAGGCATTAGATTCTCACAGCAGCATGAGTCCTACTTAAACTGTCAGGCTGTGCACTCCTCCTGAGAGCCTAATGCCTGATGATATGAGGTGGAGCTGTAACACGCCTGAATCATCCTGAAACCACACCCCACATGCCATCCATGGAAAAACCGTCTTCCATGAAGCCGGTCCCTGGTGTCAAAAATGTTGGGGACTGTTGCCTTTAGGATAGGTTAGTGTTCATGTAACAGAAACCACTCTAGTTAAAGAATTTGGTGCTTAAAAAATATTGGAAGAAGTAGAGTTCAGTCTGCAGGCTTTAGGCTGAACTCTAGGGATGACTCACTCAAAAATACATAGAGCTGCCACCAGGAGCTTCCACTGTGCGCTAGCCAGGAAGCTGGAGGACTGGGAGCTGCCTCTGTGGCAGGTGGCTGCAGGGTCCTGCTGTTTCCTCCATCATCTAGGCCAGCTTTAGGGAGATACTCTCCTAAGAGGCATATTAAAATTCCATCCTGCTATATTTTTGAAAAACAGATCTTACATTTTAAATTAACTAGCCCCACCCCTGTAACCATGAAAATTTAATTCTATATAGTAGTCTGGTAACCTTTACTGAGCAGCAACAAAAATTAAAAAGCGCCATTGCTCTGATTAATCTTCTTCCCCCAGTCCTTTGGGATGGACTGCAGTTGTGTGGTTAGGACAACTTTGATGTTAGATTACTCGGGTTCAAAATCTAGGATTACTAACTTGAAAGCCTGGGGAATATTAATCTCACTAAGCTTTAATTACCTCATCTGTAAAATGGTCATGATGATAGTAGTGGCCATAGATAGGGGAATCATGCAGCTTGAATGAAACAGCACTCTGAAGTGATTAAGACACTGCCTGGCATGTTATAACTAAACTCTCAGTGATGCTGAGACTTTTTTTTTTTTTTTTGAGACACAGTCTTACTCGGTCATCCTGGGTAGAATGTAGTGGCATCATCAGACTTCAGAGGAACCTCCATCCCTTGGGCTCAGGTGATCCTCTTGCCTCAGTCTCCCCAGTAGCCAGGACCACAGTCACCTGCCGTAATCACGACTTTGTCAGTTGCCATCTTCCCTTACTTCATCTGCAGCATCTCCTTAAGTTATAATCTCACGTCTGTCACCATCCACCTAGAGGCGTCACTGACGTCCTGCACACCAAAATCCACTGGCCTTTTCTCAGCCCACTTTCCTCCCGACTTGGACATTCTTGTCACCCTCGTTGGTGCTCTTGGCACATGACAGTTTTCCCTCTTTCCCCCGATTCCAGCCTGCGTGCTCGGTCTCTCACAGTGACTGTGGAAATATTTGTAGTCATCTTTCTGTTCTCCACTTGTCATCCACGCACTAACACTCTTTATCTTATGCCTGTACTAATTTTTATTCACTTAATGATGGTTCCCTTTTTTTCATTTCATCTTTGCTTCTATTCATTTTGCATACCAATTGGCAAATGAATATTTAAAAAACACTGACTATATCATTCTCATGTTTGAAATTTTCAGTGGCTTCACTTGGTTTGCAACACATTTCTCAGTTCATGCCTACCACTCTTTCCAGCCACATATCCAGACATTTTCTAAATCGTGGTGCTCCTCACATAATGTTTCAACTGGTGCCTTCTTCATAAAGAATTGCCCTGAAATGCCCTCTTCCTGGCCATTCCCACCTCCTAACTTCTTACATGTATTTATCTTTCAGGATCTAGTTCAAATGTTTTCTTCCTAGGAAAATTTCTCTGATAACCCCAATCAGGAGCAATCTCTCCTTTTTCACAAAACAAAAGATTTATATCCATAATTAGATGCATGATATATAGTCTTATCTTAGATTCAATTTTTGGTAAATTTGACCTAACTAGAACAGATGTTAGAAATCTTCTTTAAAGGACAGATAAAAAAACATTTTAGGCTTGAGAGCCATATGGTCTTGTTGTAACTAGTCAACTCCACCTTTGTAATGAGAAAGCCACTGTACATGTTATATAAACAACCAGACACGGTTACCCCCTCAAAAAAAAAAAAAAAACCCTTAACTTACAATAACACTTTATTTACAAAATGAAAACATTTGTCCAGCCTAAGAGTTATAAATATCTGACCACTATACTAGGTTAATAGATACTGAAATACTAAACCAGGAAATATTTATTTTAATAAGTGCTAACAGTGTTACTACTGAATCATCAAGTACTTCCTTACTTTTCATATCAGGCATTAAGCAGATATGTTTATGCATGTTTTTTATGATCATAGCTGTGACCTTAGGAAGTAAGCTTTGTGGTACAGCTTGCAGTCTGGTAAAGTAGTGATGCCTCTCAATTTATCTTTTTTGCTTAAGTTTCCCTTTGGCTAATTGATCTCTTTCCTGGTTCCAAAACAATAGAATTATTATTTTTTCTAGACCTGTGAAAAATGACATTAATGTTTTAATGAAAATTACCCCAAATCTATAGATCATTTTTGGGTACAGACCCTTTAATAATGTCGCTTCTGCCCACCCATGAGCATAATATGATTTACCATTTATTTACATCCTCTGCAATTCTCTTTCTCAGTGACTCATAGTAGTTGTTGTAGAGGTCTTTTACGTCCTTAGTTAAATATATTCTTAGGTATTTTATTTTCTTTGTTGCTGTTGTGAAAGGTATTGAGTCTTTGATTTGATTCTCAGCTTAACTGTTCATCTACACCTGTTGCTGGTGTAGATGAGAGCTACTGATTTGTGTACAATTTCGCCAGAGCTGCTCTAGTTCAGACACTCAGGGCTATTCACCACATCCTTTTAATAGTAATAGTTACGGGTCTGGACTCCTTACTTCTTCTCTCACATAAGTCCATCCTCTTTGTGGCCAAACCAGGATACTTGGTTTCATTCATGGACTGGATGCTCTTCAGTATCTTCTGTCATCCACACTAGGGAGGTGGGTCAAAGCTCCTCAGTACGGCCAGCCCCTCCTCGTAGGGATGTGGGTCAAAGGTCCTCAGTACGGCCAGCCCCTCCTCGTAGGGACGTGGGTCAAAGCTCCTCAATATGGCCAGCCCCTCTTCGTAGGGACGTGGGTCAAAGGTTCTCGGTAAGGCCAGCCCCTCCTCATAGGGACGTGGGTCAAAGGTCCTCGGTACAGCCAGCCCCTCCTCGTAGGGACGTGGATCAAAGCTCCTCAGTATGGCCAGCCCCTCCTTGTAGCACCCTCTTGTCCATCTGGCCTGGCTCACTTTTCCTGGACATGTGCACTCTGCACTCCAGTGACCAGGGGCACAAGTCCTGTAGTTTCTGGAGTGCATCACACTCGTCCCCATCCAGTCTCAGCACATACATTTCATTCTGAGTGGAAGATGCTTTTTTCCTCTTTGTGTGGAATACCTTTTCCTCCCAATGTGGAACTCCTTCTTAACATCAAAACTCTAAATATCACCTATTCATGACATCTTTCTCCAAACCCCAAATTGAAGTTAGCGAGCTCTCTGCTCTGCTTCTGTAGCCCCTAATTTTTCTTTCTGCATATTTTAACATTAATTATAATTTGTTTTAGTAGCTATGTTCCTTTGAACTAGGAAATCCTTGAAGGTGGTAACTCTCAAATATCTCTGCCTTTGCCATAGTCAGCCTAGAATAACTATATTTAGTGAATGAGTTAACCATTCAAGCTATCAACAAGTTTGTGCTGACATTAAAACAGGTAAATTGGTGCTATAGGACCAAGAACGTTTCCAAACAGAATTGTGGTGCTATAATAGATTAAAAAAAAATGAGTATAGCATTATTTAAAACCATTATACATATTACATATTCAAATACTTATACTTTATTTAGAAGGAAAATGTCACACATAGGGATTAAATCGCTTAAGCAAATAATATCTAGCACTTGAAAATGGACAACTTTCCAACTGAGCTCCAAGAAGTTCCTTTCAAAAGGATATACAAGGTCAGACAATTAAGTTCACAAACTCATCCTAGAAGAAGTGGTACACATCTCATGGCTGAGTAGCACTATGGTCACCTTTGATGTCCTCCCCTTGGCCATCTGGTGAGCCCAGTGACATTCAGCAGTGGGGTGTGAAGCACTTTTTCTAGGACAAGTTCACAGGCTTCATTGGCCAACCTCACATATAGGCACTTCAAAACGACTGACTAGAGGCACTGGACACCCACCTCCTCCCAAAGAAAAGTTAAAATGGCAACCAGATGATCACACTTTGAATGGAACTTTGAAGAGAAAATGCTAGAACTTGGCAGAGAAGTGGCAGGAACCCCCGAGGCACTAAAGGTGGGAAGCGAGAAGCAGGGCCTGGCAGGGTGAGCTGGGGTTCAGACGGCCTCCTTAGTGTGTGAGAGGTAAGTGAAAGCTCCCGGCAATGCCCATTCCTGCCACAGACTTCTGCAGTCCCAGCCACAGGACAGTTCCTTGTCCCTCACAGGCTCTGAGACTGGAAAAGGGAGCCCCTGGTGTCCAGGTGATGTGGTCGTTCCAGACAGGGAGTGTGCACTGGGTCTGCAGCATTCTCCCAAGTCTCCATCAATTGTACAACGGCATCATTTTAAGAGTCCAGCCCCATCAGACTGCATCCAGCCCTGGGGCCTAAAGGTCTGGCATCTGCACATACCTAGAAGCCCACTGATATCCCCCAGGACCCACCCAAAGGGCTACAGTGGCTCAATGCAGGTTGGACCCAGTAGCATGGCAGTATCCCCAGAAATGTAGCCCATACCAGGTCCTGCACACCAGGGAGAAGATAGGGCAGCACTCCTGAAAAGCTGTCCCTAGGACAGAGGGAGCTAAAGTGGGTGCTCCCAAGAGCCTGAAACCTACCTGCAGTGGGCTGCTGTCATTGATGGCAACCCCCACATCAGCAAGCAAACTCCAGCATGCTTGTAGCATCCTGAAGACAGGGGCTCCTAGCAAGCTGATGCCACCACTGCTGCTGCTGGGAGCAAAGCACACATTTCCTAAGGCCTGCCAGCTGCCTGCCTGCTGTGCCTGCCACAGACAGCAGCCCTGCCCCACAGGCACCACGTCTGCTGCACCTTACCCCAAGCCCTGAGGACTTGTGCTGTCTGTTGCTGTTGCTATTAATGCTGCTGAGGGGCTGAAATATGAGTTCCCCAGAACTTGAAAGCTACTTGACCGGGTCAGCTGCCACATATAACAACCCTACTCTCCACCAAGCAGCAGGGCCACTGTGCACTTGTACAAGCCCTTATGGCAGCTCTCCTTACCCACTGCTGCCCCTGCCACCTACACCTGAGCACATTGCCTGGTGTCTGGGAATTGCTGCGCCCTGCTGACCACATCCTGTGCTTCTGTGCACTGTCATCAGGCCCCCTCAACCCAAACTGCCCCCTGCTGGTGCCTGAGTACATCACCTAGAGGCCTAGGGATTACCCTGCCTTGACCTGACAGTCATCTCAGGTGCACAAACATACCACCAAAGGGCCTAATAACAAGCCCAGAATGCCTGCCACACTTCATGTGCCATCCAGAGGCCTGGAACTTGCCCCACCCTACCTAGCACAGCCTAGGCCTGTGTACCCTTTGGGATGACATGAGAACAGGCCCCACTGTTCCCACTCCCCAGTGCCTTAGCATGTAATCCAGGGGCCTTGGAATTCCTCTCCACATCAGCCCACATCAGCTGGTGGAGGTGTGTGTGCAAACATCCCAGAGAATCTAGCACAGTCCTAGAAAACCTGCCTATTGGGAGGGATAGGGACTGCTCTGACCCATCCACCCGCCTTAAGGGAGGGATAGGGACTGGTCTGACCCATCCACCCACCTATTGGGAGGTATAGAGACTGCTCTGACCCACCCACCTGCCTATTGGGAGGGATGGGGACTGTTCGGACCCATCCATCACTGCTGGCATCCAGGTGCTTCTCCTGATAGCCTGACTACATGTATGAGCTTGCCAAGCCTGCTGTCACCACCTCTGGCATCCACTCGAATGTGCCACTTGGCAGTCTGGGGACTGGCCAGCCCAACCCATCACATCTACTGCTAACATTAGCAAGAGCCACCTGGGAGCCCAAGGATTCTTTTGCCACCATTTCCCACACCACAGATGTTTCCCAGAGGCCAGAAGACTAGCCCACCTACTCACCCCACTGTTGCAATAATCAGGAACAAGCAAGCCAATTGGAAGCCCAAGAATTTACCCACCTGGACTCATTAACACTAGTGCCATATCTGCCACCTGGAGGCCCAAGGACAGGCCCATCTTGTGTCTTGTCCCCAGCAAAACCTCATCATAGCCTCCATTAACAACAATCTAAGCTACTGAACAAATCATAGAAACTACTGGTGTTATTTATGGCCAAAGAAATAATATAGAGCCTACACTACTAAGTCTAGAGTTAAAGCTAAAGTGTGCTTTGTGACCAACAGCATGCATATACACACACATCTATCTGCAGGAAAAGTCTTCCTCTATAAAATCCAGTCCAAAAATTGAAAGAAGCAACTATGATATCACATGTGCATATGTCAATGAAAGGACATAAGAACCACAAAAAAGTAAGGAACTTTTGTGGTTCTTATGTCCTTTCATTGATATATGCATATATGCAAGTACAACAGCTCCAAGAAACACAATAACTCTCCTGAAACACATTCTAATGAGAAGGAAATTTATGAGATGCCTGAAAAAAGAACTCAAAATATTAATATTAAACCAGCTCAGTGAGATACAAGAGAACTTAGATAAACAACAGAAAGTGATCATAAAAACAATTTAAGATGGGAATAAAAAATTCCTGGAAGAGATACATATCATAAAAAAGAACCAAATAGAAATACTGGAACTGAAGAATTTAAGGAATAAAATAAAAAATACAACTGAAAGCTTCATCAATAGATTAGATCAAACAGAAGAAAGAATTTCAGAACTTAAAGACAGGTCTTTTAAAATAACTCAGACAGGAAAGAAAAAAAAGTAAAGAATAAAAAGAATGAACAAAGTTTTGGCATATGGGTCAGCATAAAGTGGTGAAATATTTAAACTCTGGGTATTCTGGAAGATGAGGAGAAATTCAAAGGCATAGAAAACCTAGTTAAGAAAATAAGCTTCCCAAGTCTAGCAAGAGATTTAGATATCTAGATGAAGAAAGTTCAGATATCCCCAAATAGTTGCAATGCAAAAAGTCCTTGTCCTAAGCACATTATAGTCAAAGATAAAAAACAAATAATTGTAAAAGCAGACAGGAGAAAGGAACTAGTCACACACAAGAGAACCTCATCAGACAAGCAGAGGATTTCTCAGTAGAAATGTCACAGGCCAGGAGACAACGGGGTATGTTCAAAACACCGGAAAAAAAAAAGATGCCAGGCAAAAATGCTATAAAAAGCAAACTTATCCTTCTAAATGTTGGAGAAACAGAGACTTTCCCAGATAAATGAAAACTAAGGGAATCGATCACTAGTAGATCAGTCCTACAACAAGTTCTTAAGGAAGTCCTACACCTGGAGCTGAAAGAATGACATATGTCATCATGAAAACACACAAGTGTGAAACTTATCAGGAGAGCAAACACGAATGAGAAAGAGAAAGGATTCAACTGTCACCACTACAGAAAAGCACCAAACCACAATGATAAAAAATAAGGGAGAATGGAAGGAACAGAGGATATAAAAAACAACCAGAAAGCAATTAACAAAATGACAGGAATTAATAATAATGTTATATATAAATAGGTGAAATTCTTCAGTTAAGTGAAATAAAATAGCCAATGGATTTATAAAATGACCTAACTGAGTACTGTCTGCAAAAAACTCATGTTAGCTGTAAAGATAAATTTAGACTGAAAATAAAAGAATGAGAGAAACTATTTCATACAAATGGAAATCAATAGTAAGCAGGAGTAACCATACGTACATCAGGGGTAGCCATACTTATATCATACTTAGTAGCCAGACAAAGAAGGGTATTATGTTATAATAAAGGGATCAATTTCTTAGCAATATATAAAATTTATTTTATATATATATATATATCTGTGTGTGTTTGTATATATATGTATACATACATACACACCCAACACTGGAGCTCATAGATACATAAGGCAAATGTTACTATGTCTGCATGCAGGGATAGATTTTTAAATAATAATAATTAGGACTTTAACACTCTACTCTCAGCAACAGAAATTCATCCAGAGGGAAAATCAACAAAGAATCATTGGATTAAACTGCACATTATATTAAATGGATTAATAAATATTTTCAGAACATTTCATCCAAGACCTAATAAATACATATTCTTCTCATCAGAACATGAAACATTCTCCAGGATAAATTATATGTAAGGCCATAAAAACCCAAAACAAACAAACAAAAAACAGGTCTCAACGAATTATACAAAATCAAAATCATGTCAAGAATCTTCTTAGACTACTTTGGAATAAAACAGACCAAAAACAAGTCACAGGACTGAATCAGTAATGCAAAGTCTCTCAATGACAAAAAGACCAGGATTAAATGGTTTCACTGCTGAACTCTACCAAACTTACCAAGAAGAGCTAATATCAATTCTCCTCATACTGTGCAAAAATATATAAAAGAAGGGAAATCTACCTAACTCATTTCATGACTTTTCTGATAAAGAACAGATAAGGAAACCAGAAAAAAAAAAGAAAAGAAAAGAAAATACCAATATAAATATAGTTAATCAATATAGATGCAAAAATCCTCAATAAAATGCAGGTATATTAGCAAATCCAACAGTGTATGAAGCAATAGGACTGCATAATCTAGAGGGACTTATCTGAAGGTGTGAGAACGGCTTGACACATGTAAATCAATAGACGTGATGTCGTGCATCAGTAGGATCAGTAGGATCGAGAACTAAACCATATGACCATCTTAATGCCAATGAGGCATTTGATAAAATTCCACATCTTTTATTTTTCTGGTTCTTCACGAGTATTTATGTTAAAAGTCGTGAGCTGCTTCGCTGGACTCTACTGGACACAAAAATAGGAGTCCCCTTTTCCTTTTTAAAAAGACCTCAATAGAAATTTATCCCAAGAAGACATACAAATGGTCACAGGTATGTGAAAAGATGCTCAGCATCACTCAATAATTACCATGGAAATAAAAATTGAAACCATGGTAAGATATCAACTCATACTTTGCATGATAGCTCTAATTAAAAAAAAAAAAGACAACAGCTGTTGGGGGGGGATGTGGAACAATTGGAACACTTACACGATATTAATGGGAATGCAAAATGGTGCAACCACTATGAAAAACAGTATAGATGTTCCTTAAAAAATTAAAAATAGAACTACCTTATGATCCAGCAATCCCACCTTTGAATTCCATTGGAGAGAATTGAAATCAGGATCTAGAAGGGATATTAGCACTGTCCTGTCAGGGCAGCACGTTCACAGTAGACAAAATAGGGAAGCCAGAAAATGTCCTTCAGTAGTTTAAGGGGGAAAGGACAATGTTGATATGCATGGAATATTATTCAGCTTTTAAATAGTCGCATATGAGCAGGAGATCTGTGAAAACCTTTTCAGTATGTGACTGAAAGTAGAAGATTCTGCAGAATGCAACAGCATGGGTGAAACTTGACATGATGAGAAGTGAAATGAACCAGTCACAGAAAATATCGCATAGTTCCCCTTCCATGAGGGATGTAAAATAGTCGAATTCTTAGAAACTGAAGAGTAGAAGGTGGCTGGGTTACCAGGGGCTGGGAAGAGTGATAAATGGGGAGTTACTAATCATGGGTGTAAAGCTTCAGGTAAGCACGATTAGTAAGCTGCGGAGATCTGCACAAGAGTGTGTTCACAGCTGATACTGTATTGCACACTGAAAGATGGGGGGGTAAAAGTCTAGATCTCATGGTAAGCGTTCTTATCACAATAAAAGAAAAAATAAAGTATATGCTGTTTTTTAAAATATTGCTGCATCTAGTGGAATGACTGCTAAAATTTGAAATAATTCTTCATGCCATGTCTTGATATAGTTACAAAATTTATCTAAAAACTAAAACGTCCCTGTTTAATAAATTGAATGACAGCTATATGTATTACCTTTCCATTTTGAGAAATATATATATACCCAATGTAGATTATTTTTTTGGTATATACTGACAAAATGAAATTGTCCTAACCAGTTGAATTGGGATGTAAATAATATTGCCAAACAATGAGGAAAAAAATATAATCATTAATAAAATCACTGAAATAAAATTAACAGCCTTTCTGTTGAATATATTTCCATATTAACAAAAGGCATTCATCGAACATAATTAAATATGCCTTAAAATTAGGAAAAACCTGATTGTCATAAAACCTTTAAGGTTAGAACCATCTATCTATTTGCTGAAATAGAAAAAGGTTCTTAGCCCAATAATATAAACAAAGACAAGTGTTAGAACTAAAGCATTTAGTTCTTTTCTTTCAGATACGAGATAATTTGCAAACACAGGAACTCTTAAAAAGCACGTCTCTTCTATGAAACACCGGAAAACAGAAAGGCAAGTGTAAATTGACTGTCTGTGAGATAATCTATTTTCTTTTCAAATCAATGAATAAAGAAGTAGACATGAGCTTAAATTGAGAATGACACAACCCAATAAATACACCCACAGTGGTGTCCCGTATCCTATTAAGCAAGAACTATAAAACTGCCTTCCTTGAATGTCTTCAACAATTTATTAAATCTCACACTTAATGATATAAGGTGTGACTTCAGAATACTCCATTGCTACAGTCTCCAGGTGAAAAAATTCACTTCCCTCTCCGGCTACCTGAAGCATCCAATGTTATCAGTCCTTATCCATCCCTCACTATCTATATATGAGCATATATTCCTTGAAAATAAATGGAAGCATATGATTCAGGCCTCCTGGACCTGACATTTTAAAAATATTAACAATATATATCTTTAACCATTGTTCCATACTAGGGCATAAGGCTTTTCTTCCTGCTTTTTTAACAGCTATTGCCATAATTTAAACACGACAGGTCCTAATTGATGGTTTTTGAAGCTGTTTCAATTTCTTGTTAAACAAACAAATTTTCAAGGATTAATTTTGGAGATACATCATGCTGTTCATGTATGAACTGTCTGAATAAGATGTATTCTTAGGAGTATATGCTGAGAAAAAGAATATGTGCATTTCTAGGTTTGGTGTTTGATAATAGAAAAATTGCCTTGCCTACAAGTTGAACTAATTTATTTTTGTGTAAATATAAATCACTGCAAAATAACATT
Source organism: Galagoides demidoff (assembly GCA_963574575.1). Taxonomy (NCBI): domain Eukaryota; kingdom Metazoa; phylum Chordata; class Mammalia; order Primates; family Galagidae; genus Galagoides; species Galagoides demidoff. The sequence goes on from CAUYQV010007411.1 coordinate 23,170, forward strand.
TTTCTTCCTATTTCCCTAGCCAAAATACTTAAAATATATGTTTCTGCTATTCTCTTAGGCAACAAGCACTATTTGTTTTTGAAGGTTATCTTCGTACGATATACGTAGAGAAAAATGAGTAAAATAACAAACGAATCAGTGATTTTCCACAAGCTGATCCTTCCTATGTGAGTTACACTCAGAGCACTGCCAGGACTGAGCCCTGGTGTGTCCCTGAGCAGTCACTAACTCTCACCGAGTTCCCTCTGACTTCTGATACCGTGGATTAGCTTGACCAATTTTTGACATTTATGTGAACTGATTCCATGCGATTTATGTATTTGCATTCTTTCACTCAACTCTTTTTTTTAAAGAATTCATCCACGTTTTAATTTATAGATGTATTTGGTTCCTTCTCGTGGCTGTATCACAGTCCATTGCGTGATAATCCCCCCATTTATGTTCTCTACTGATGGCCACTGGGAAGTTTTCAGTGTTTGGGTTTTTGACCGTGATTCTATGGATATTGTTACGTAAATGCATCTCTGTTAGGTCTGCACTGGGAAGTAAAATCACCAGGTCATAGAATACATGTTCAGCTTCATTAGTAGGTTTTGCTGGGTGGGGCTGGCCTAGCTGGGGGCCACCTGCCTGGGCCCTGCCCACCCCACCCAGCACAGCCTTCCGTGCAGCGTGCTGTGCTCCAGCAGCACAGCTGGTCGACCCCCAGGGCTGCTGAGCAGAGGCTCTCCTGCCAGCTTCTCCCTTTCCACCTGCAGGGGAGATGTGCTGCCTCACACCCCAGACTCTCATTTTGCCTTCTGGGCTGGAGACTAGCCCTTTGGCCCCTAGCTTCTCTCCTTGACAGGTGTGGGGATACCCTGACAGGACTGAAGGCTCAGAGCGGTTACAGGTGGAGGGTAGGAACCAAGTGAGGCTTGGCCTGTTCCCAGGAGGAGCCCCTAGTGACTTTACATTGACCTAGGCCTGTTGGGCCCATTATCATAGAGTTAAAATTACAAATTTTCCCATGGGCTCATTGGGAAGGTTAGGGAAAGGGGCATGCCCATGAGGAATGTATTAGGTAACCCCAACCTGTCAGTTACCCTCAAAGCAGGAGGCAACAGCCAGTCCTGGGTGAGGGGCCGGCAAAATAGAACCTTGGTCAGCTTGTAGAAGAAGGTGTGTGTTCAGCCTCAGGGTCTCTTCCCCACTACGGAGGGGGGCCCATCTAGCGTTGCAGACATCTTCCCCTGTAGTTTGTTCACCTTTGTTCTGTATTACATGTGTGCAGAGGTGTCGACTCTGTATTTGTGACCACTCCGTCATTGGAGACCACACAGCCTGCAGCTCTTCAGCTGGATACTGCATCCTCGGGGGAGGAGGGAGGGCTTCCTAGGCACCGCTGCTCCTTCTTGCCACTGGGAACCAAGACCTGGGCAAACATCCACCTCCCGAGGGACCTGGCGGCTCTGCTAAATTGTTTTCTCAAGTGGTCAAACTAGTTGATAGCACTGTCAGCAGTGTATGCGAATGTGAATAGCTCCGGGTCCTCACTAACAGTTGAGGTGGTACCTGTACATCTTTTTCATGTTTGCTATTCTAGTGATTGCCTCTCACTGTAGGTTTAATCTGAATTTCTGGTAATAGAATCAAGGTGAGCTTTCAATATATTAACACTTATTTGTATTTCTTTCTCTGAAATCCATTGGCTGTCCTTTCAAAATACAACCACTTCTTACCCTTCTGCTGCTACCACTCTGAATAGAGCCACTGACCTTCCTCATCTGGGCCTCTGAAAAGCCCTCTTGACTTGACCTCTTTACTTCCATGCTTGTTTCCCTATAGTCCAAGCTTAACAGTTTCATGGAAGATAAGTTTTCCCACAAATGGGATGCAGGATGGTTTTGGATGATTTGTGTGTATTACATTTATTACACATTTTATTTCTATTATTATTACATTGTAATAGATAATGAGATAATTAGACGACTCACCATGATGCAGAATCGGTGGGATCCCTGAGCTCTTGTTTTCCTGCAAAGAGATGGTCCCAGCACTGGCATTACCTCACTCCATCTCAGATCATCAGGAGTGAGAGTCTCACCAGGAGTCACAACCTAGATCCCTCGTGTGCTCAGTTTACAAATAAGTTGAAAACAACTGCAATAGATCACCGATCACGCTGTCACACACCTATAAGGAAAGGATGAATGTATAAGTAAGGAAGCTTCAGAAGTGCCTAGGTAGGTAGGCATCTGAACTATTCATATTAACATCTGAACTTCAACATTATCTAGGTGATTAGTGTCCCCAATATGTCAAATAGAAATGTGAACCCACACTAGCTGGCCTAATTACCAGCTTTTAGTATTCTAATCTCATCTCAATATATAATATAATTTTTCACATCATATATCAACAAAGCAACAAAGAATTAGAAATGTTAAAAAAAAAAAAACCCTACATGGGTAGTGCCCGTGGCTCAGAGTAGGGCGCCGGCCCCATATACCGGAGGTGAGGGTTCAGACCCAGCCCCGACCAAAAACTGCAAACAAACAAACAAAAACCCCTACTTTATATGAAAGTAAGAAAAAAAAGGAAAAGAAAAAACTCAGAGATATACATTGATAAAATTTTCTTAAGGGAAAGTTTGAATTGTATATAAAGCTTGTATTTGAAAAAAAAAAGAATGTCTGAAAAAATACTATTAGGTAATAAATTATAATACTTTTAGGAGATAAGCTGTTACATTACCACTAAAACGTCGTTGTCAGATAGTATTTAAAGATCTCAGAATGTATTTGTGAGAATTGGATAAATAACTATTCAGTTAAAATGCAGTGTAGTTCAAGTTATACATCAGTATCATTATTTTTTTCTATTTCAATATGCTGGATATACAGTATATTTCCATCTAGAGCCTATTTTGAAGTTAGGCAGGACACATATCTACTAATGACCTAACCATTGGACATGAACTCTTAGAAGCCAATAAGTAGTTTAAATCCATAAGGTGGAAAAAAGGAAATGTTCAAAAAGAAATCAAATAGTCCAGGTATTTAAAACAAGAGCTTATGGTGCTTTAAAAAATAGCATTGTCACATCAGGAACAATATACTTGACAGTAGCCTTAAGATGAGAGAAGATTTAATGGTGCGTGATATTATCTTCTCCCTGGCTAACTCCTACACAGCCCGCAGCTCTGCAGCTGGAGGCTGCATTCTCGGGGGGCCTTCCTAAAGCCCTGGGCTGGGTTCCGTGCCCCCGCTCATGGCTGCCACGACACATTCACCCCTCTGAGTTGTACTTACCGGGGCACTTCTCCAGGCTTCACAGGGTTGAAGCCATCTCTGTTTTGTTTACTGTTGTACGCTCATCCTTAGTCTAATAGCTAGCACATGCGTGGTCCTTAATAATTGGTGGCAGTAAACTGAATTTTCTGAGACTATCTCTTATCATGAATGTCCGCGCAGCACAGCGGTATCATCACATCAGAAAACAATTCAGAAAAAGCAATTTGTGAAGGTGGATGGCCCTTAAAATAGAGTCTATATACTATGTATAGATGGGATCTACAAATATATCATATATGATTAGCCCTTCACTGATATGGTTTGATATTTTACATGAGCTGGGAAGGAGAATAGACAGTTTGCTTTGCATATAATTTTTTCTGCATATTGTACCTTTCAAATGAACATTGGAAAAATGCTGAGATCAGTGATCTTTTTAAAAAAATTTTATTAAATCAGCTATGTACATAACGCAGTCGTGGGGTACAGTGTGCTGGTTTTCTATACAATTTGAAATACTTTCCTCAAACTGGTTAACATAGCCTCCACTTATCCTCCCCCCTCTGATCTTAAGATTAGTTACAGACAAGGTACTGGCACACAGGTAGTTTATTTTATCAATTATTTAAAGACCTATAGTCCTAAAAGGATCATTGGAGATGGATAAACATCCACTTTGAATGTTGCCTGAAAGCTCATTATTAGGAACAACTCTTTCCTGAAAAAGATGTGTGACTTCATTGGCACACCTAAATAAACAGACAACTTAAATCCAAATTATATTCCTTATGGCACTGCCATGATAGTTCCATGCTTAAAATAAAAGTTTAGGAATACAAGCTCACAGCTGTCCCTACTGTAATTAGAAAGTGCTCCAGAGCTGTTGTTTTTTAAAGGTCATTTAATTTATGGGTTCTTTATAAGGCAGTTGAAACCTTGAGAACATCTACCAGAAACATTCATTTTACTTGCAAAACAATTGATTCTAGCTCTGGTTTTTAGCCACGTTATATACTAGAGCCAGTCAAATGCTCTAAATCTGAATTTCATCATGTACAGTGCACTTGACAGAACTAAATCAAAATCAATATTAACATCTGAACTTCAACATTATCTAGGTGATTAATGTCCCCAATATGTCAAATAGAAATGTGAACCCACACTTGAACTGTTGATAAGATTGATAGCAGCAGCTCTGTGACAACAGTAGTATAGATATTTTAGACTTCTTTCAAAAATATCCAGATAGAGAGGATATTAATTGGAAATAAAAATCATCCTATAATCAATTCATATTCAAATATGTGTTTGAATACCAGCCTTAGAAAGAATGAAACCACATATCTAGAAAGAAAAAAAGGGGGGGGAGGGAGGGAGGGAGGGAGAGAGATGGGGAGGGAGGGAAGGAAGGAAGGAAGGGAGGGAGGGAGGAAAAAGAGAGAGAGAGAGAGGGAGGGAGATGGGGAGGGAGGGAGGGAAGGAAGGAGGGAGGGAGGGAGGAAAAAGAGAGAGAGAGAGAGGGAGGGAGATGGGGAGGGAGGGAGGGAAGGAAGGAAGGGAGGGAGGGAGATGGGGAGGAAGGGGGATGGGGAGGGAGGGAGGGAAGGAAGAAGGAAGAAAGGAAGGGAGGGAGGGAAAAATTAGTCAGGCATGGTTGGTGGTGCACACCTTTTAGTCTCAGCTACTGGGGAGGCTGAAGCAGGAAGATGTTTTGAGCCCAGGAGCTGGAAGTTGCTGTGAGTTATGGTGATGCCCGTGAACTCTAGCTGGGGTGAAAGAGAGAAACTCTGTCTCAATATCTGTATCTACATAGATAGAGAGCTATCTATATCCATCTATATCTATATGTATCTCTATACACCTACGTACACCGAGAGGGTGCCAAAAAATATATACACATTTTAAGAAAGGAAAAACTGTATGAAAATTGCAATACCTAAGTCACATTTGACTTCTGCAATTACAGGATATGAGATACATAGACTATTCAAGATAATGCTGATGTTATCAGAGTATATTGAATATTACAATTTTAACAGTTTTTCCCTTTCTTAAAATGTGTATACGTTTTGGCACCCTCTGTTTGCATGTATACGTGTGTGTTTGACACTTTAGCAATACCATTTTGAAGAACACAGCATAGTGCTTAGCCATTCTTCTTCATTTTCACAAATTTAAGAAGCACATTTTGGTAATGAATAAACTTAAAATTCACCTTTATATGAAAGAGTGAGGTAAGTAAAGGGAAGTCCATGTGGAAACAGACACATCCTGATAGTTCCCCCAGAATTTTCAAATGGCTAAATATAATTTCAAATAAATTTTTATATCATCTCTCTGCAGTCATTGAATAAATCATTTTTAACTAGCGGCCAAATATAATATGTTAGCCTCCAAGATGCCAATGCTGAATTCTATGCACAGCAGCTGCTGGATGGTCTCCAACAATCTGAATTTACTTAGCATAAAACACAGTTCTACATAACCCTCCCCACCGCTTTCCACAATGAAAACTGCCGTATTCCTCACATAATTACATCTCAGCACATCACTAACCCTCCAACAATTGTCTCCATGCTGTTTCTTGTAAACTTTTACTGCAGGAACCCATAACTTAACTCTAAATTTCTCTTTGTGCTCTTGACATTTCAGAGAGCAATGTGCTGCATTTACCACTCTCCACTAACCACTTTGATTTTGTAAATTCCCTTCATTTCTTTTTGTTCTCTGCTCGTTCCAGAGGTACCTTGTCTCTTCTGTGACAATCAGTCTAGGCCACGAATACGCCATTACTGTTCTTGTCTTTCTCTTAGCTTTTTCTATCTATAATAGTTTCTTTTTTCATTGATCAATCCCTCTTCTTGAAAAGGATTAAACTACCTATCTATCGCTCTCTTCTCCTGTGTGCTCAAGACCCAAAGGAGAAATCAATAACTTTAGACAGTGTCCCTCCCGATATCTGCTTCTTCACTGAATAAACACCCCCCTAGGTAGAGGGTAAAGAAAGATGACTACAAGATAGTCCTTTCCCATCGTGGGGGCTGGTTTAGTAAAGAAAAACAGTTGGAAAATAAGTAAGTGCAATAATATCGATCTCAATCAATTAACTAGGTAATCAAATCTTCTACATGTCGCTGATTAAGAGTTGGTATGAAGCATGCACTGTGCTAAACCGTGAGAGGTGGTAGAAAGCAAAGACGGTCCTCTCCCCTGTGGAACTTATATTGCAATGAAGAGACAAAAATTGAATGTAGTCATTTAAATAGCGTTTGGGAGACGACTCATTTATCACCTCTGTTTCTTTAGTGTTGCAACAACATTGCATGCCTCATGTTCTGAAGATAAATGCAGCATTAAATAGAATGCCATGCCCTACATTTTATGTATATCAGGCTTCTGGTAATAACGGGCTGAGAGCACAGTGACCATCACACCTGGCTGTTACTGGCCACACCTGCATCTATGAGCTGGGGTGTGTCACTGAGAACCCTCTGACTATAGGTCTGTTAGAAACTGTGCCTTTCCTCATTCTGTATATTAATATTAATATCTCATCGCACCAATATCTGCAGATTGACAGAGTTTATAGGGTTTTTTTGGTTTGCTTATAAGTTTCTGGGCACCGAACAAACTAAAAAACATTTTATAATCAATAGGCATCATGATTATAGATGTCAAAGAAAATTAGGAGTAATGAGAACGTTTGATTTCTTAAAGAAAAGACTTCCTAATGGCATGGTAAAATTTCTATAACTTTGAGGTAAATCAGCCAATGAATCATAAATTAAACAACTTCATATGTTTTATCATCTTTGAGTTTTTATACCAACCCTTTGGGAAAAGTAGGGCAGGTGTTACAGTTTGCACATGGTAAGGAGGAATCTGAATGACTAAAGGTCATTGCCATACGGGTCCAGGATTCCAAGGTGGGACCTCTTCTGCTACGTCAGGAGAGAGAGACGGGAATGTGTCTGGACAAAGAGGAGCGCGTGCTCAGTGTCACTGAGCCGGGGAATTACACATCTTATATTCATGTGCACAGAAGAGAGATGCGAGATGACCAAGAAGCTGACGTTCGAAGGAGTCTCACAGAATGATACCACAGAATTCTCAAAGCTGCTCCAAGTACGAGGTCTGTCTGATCCTGTGCCTATATCTGACAATGGCGCTCGGAGGTATGCTATCAGGAATGAGCCTTCAATTTGTATTTATCTCTTACTGTCTTGTACTTCAGTGTGGCATTGACAACAAATAGGAGATCCAGAAGACTGTGGACTGGTGGGAAGACCTGGGTTCCGGCTGCAGCTTCCCCCCACACACACACACTTTGAAGGACTTAAATGTCTTTGAACCTCACTTCTCTCATACTCTCTTTATTATTATTTTTAAGTCACTGGTACCATTCCTATTAACACTGCATTGACATTAGGGTATCATAAGAAGCCTCCAGTCACTGACTCCTCAGGTTCACTGACTTCTAAAACTACTTGAGCTGGCAATGGCTAGAGAGAGCTTTGCTTAGAGGTGAAAAAACAATCTACGGTGGGGGGAAAAAAAGAATACTTGTTTATTTTGTTCCCAACACTGTACTCCTCTGAAGGCATGTAGGCAACTTCTGATGCTGATGAGGCCACGGGGGCAGGGAAGTACCTCCCGGTGCCAACTCCTGTTGCTGGCTCCGCAGTCCATATCATTAGATGCACGAGTTTCCTCTTTATCAGCAGGAAAGCTAAAGAGCAGGCCGGCTTATCCATGGACATGTCCACAGCATTCCAGGACGGTTGCCCCACTTTCCCCCTGATGAATTCTGTGGAAACATCAGACCAGCCACATTAGCAAGACACACCGAGCAAAGGATTGATGGAGACGAAGAAAAGGCTTCAAATAAATACCCTACCTGCCAAAAACTCTAAGATGTTTTTACTTTATGACAATGGGCCGATGAGCAGCTCATTATGGTCTCCCATGAAGAATTTTAAAATTGACATTGGTCTTGCCGTCAGTAAGCCCCACAAAGTCTCTCCCTCTGAGATGAGCCCCTTGAGTGGAGAGCAGACCACTGGCATGGCTTCTGGGTGGCAAAGCCCTGTTAATATTGGAGCCTCAGCACTGACACGCTCTCTCTCTTTATTTGTTATCTTTGTAACTTTTTTCCTTTTCTGTATCTTGCTTTCATGGGTATCCTTGATAGAAGAACAAGAGGATATATTTCAAAGAATAAAGTATACCAGAGTTGTAAAATTCTTTGCACAGCAGGGAAACCAAATAAATAAAAGCTCTCTTTTTTCAGTACTGCACCTGACTGTGCTCTCAGGAATGTTAATTAATTGAGAAATACTGCCAGAAAGGGAGGTGCAGGCATCAGACTTTGAAAGTGCACCCAGAGTCACAGATGTATTTGTTAATGGATAAAAGAAGAAAAATGCTTTCAGGAGAGATTGCTGAGTTTTCATGAGGTGTTTTTAAGAGCCTGGATGTAAAAAGGTTGTTATCTACTGGGTACATTTTTTTCTCAGTTCTTGTTCAAAACAGCCGTTTTTGGAATGAATGGCACCAGCCTAAGATATTACATAATGTGATATCCTAAAAATAAAATGTCTGAACATCAAATTTCCTCGGTGTCCTGAGGTTCACAAGATGAGTGGGGGAAAAAGGCTCTGAAATAGGGCACAGGATTGAAAGCTGCAGAAAGAAAGTTAAAGCGCCCAGAACAAGGGCAGAGAAGCTTAGAAAGCTTCTGTCTCTCCTTCCATCTCCCTTCTGCTGGGAGTGGAATGCAACTCACCAATCAGCCTGGTCCCTCTTTGGTCTCACAATACAGGTGTCCTATGCTTTCATTTTTATTTAAAATATTTGTTTTCTTACATTTTGCAGTTCATCCCTGGATAGCACCTGCAAACTCACAAGGGGTTGTAGTTTCACATTCTGATGAGGAAAGATTCTCAAGTCAAACATCTACCTCTGCCAACGTCTTGTCATTCCAGCGAACCAGGGCACGGGGCCGTGAGCTGGGATGTGAACCAGGGCACATGGCCGTGAGCTGGGATGTGAACAAGGGCACAGGGCGGTGAGCTGGGATGTGAACCAGGTCACAGGGGTGTGCGCTGGGATGTGAACCAGGGCCCAGGGCTGTGAG
>CAUYQV010007413.1:0-17873 GCA_963574575.1 Galagoides demidoff
TGATTAACCAAATGACATGAAATTTATGTTAACCAGCTTGATGAAAGTGTTTCAAATTGTATATGAAACAGCACAATGTACCCCATGTTTGCATCAATGTATACAGAGATCAATTAATAAAAAAAAAAAAGGAAAAAAAAAGAAAAAAAAAACCAATAGGAAAAAAACAAAACAAACAAAAAGAACAGAAACATGAACATTTGTTAAAAAATAAGTGTGAATTTCTAATGTGTTTACCAAAAAATATTTATTAGATTCCTTTGTATGACACAAATTCTCAGTTACTAATATAATCTGAAACATAATGGGCACCAATAAAAGTTTATTGAACAAATGAATTCAACCTACCAATAATCAGAAAGCCAATTAAAACACTCAAATCTCCAGGGTTTAAGGTAATAATATCACCTCTCTGTGGTAAGACATAGTAAGTAGAGATCTGTATTACCTTCCTGGAAGGGAGATAAGTTCCTGCCATTTACCTAACAAGTCCATTTCAATACCTTGTAATTTATCCAAAGAAATGATCAGACTAGTGCCCAATAATGTATGTGTAAAAAATCAGGGCACAGCAAATAATGCAAAAATACAATACTCTGTATGTATAAGAGTGAAAGATAGGAAACAACTCTAGATAACTAACAATAGGAAACTTGTTAAATGACATACCATGTATCAGTTCAAGCAAATACTATGTAGTCATTAAAAAATGATATTGATGTGTATTTATTCACAAGTAAAGCTATTTATACAGAAGCAAGCTACACACAGCAATTCTATTCCTTGGTATATACCCAAGAGAAATGAAAACATATGTCCACATAAAAACTTGTCCACATGCATTTATAGCATCATTGTATATAGTAGCCAAATGTCCATTACCTGTGGATAAACAAAATATGCTATATCCACACAATGGAATTATTATTCAACTCTAACAAAGGATGACATACCGACACATGCTACAACATAAATATACATTAAAAACATAATCCATGAAATAAGCCAGTCTCCAAAGACCACATGTTATCTGACTCTGTTTATATGCAGTGCCTAGAGCAGGCAAATTCATGGGGACAGAAAGTAGACTGAAAGTTGTCTACAGCTAGGTGGAGGAGGTAAATGAAAACTGACTGCTAATGGGTATGGAGGTCTTTTTTAGAGGGGTGATGAAAATGTTCTAGAATTAGTGTTAACAGTTGTACAACTCTATGAATATCCTATGACCCATTGAATTTTATGCCTTAAAGGGGTCAATTTTTCCAGTATTGTTACTATAATAGAAAAATCCATACTGAAATTCATATGGAATCTCAAGGGACAACCCTGAGTAGTCAAAACAATTTTGAAAAAGACCAAATAATTCTCACATTTCCTGATTTCAAACATACTACAAAGGTACACTAATCAAAACAATGTGGTAGTGCCACAAAGACAAGACATATACATGCACAGTTCGTTTTACTGCACTTGTGTTATTGTGCTTCAAATACTTTTTTTTTTTTAATGAATTGAAGATCTGTGGCAACCCTGTGTCAACCAAGTCTCCTGGCACCATTTTTTTCAAGACCATGTGTTCACTTCCTATCTTTGTATCACATTTTGGTGATTCTCATAACCTTTCAAGTTCTTCATTATTATTACATCTGTTATGACCTGTGATTGGTGATCTCTGATATTACTATTTTAATTGTTTTGGAAACCTTATCAAACTTAATAGACAAATGTTGTATATGTTTAACTGCTCCACCAACTAGCCATTCTCACCCTCTCTGTGGATCTCCCTATTCCCCAAGATGCAATATTAAAAGTAGCCATTTAATAACCTACAATGGCCTCTAAGTGTTCAAATGAAAGGAAGAGTCCTATGTCTCTCACTTTAAATCAAAACCTGGAAATGATGACACTTAGTGAGGAAAGCACATCAAAAGCTGAGAGAGGTGAGGAGGCTGCAGAAGGAATGTCTGAAGCTAGCAGAGGTTAGTTCATAAGTTTTAAGGAAAGAAGCTGTCTCCACAACTTCAAAGTGCAAGGTGAAGGAGGAAGTGTTGGTATAGAAGCTGCAGCAAGTTACCTGGAAGATCTAGCTAAGGTCACTGGTGAGCATGGTTATAGGAAACACTGGATTTTAATTAATTAATTTATTTATTTATTTTGAGACAGAGTCTCACTATGTCACCCTCAGTAGAGTGCTGTGTCATCACAGTTCACAGCAACCTCAACCTGCTGAGCCTATGCAATTCTCCTGCCTTAGCCTCCCAAGTAGCTGGGACTACAGGTGCCCGCCACAACACCTGGCTATCTTTTGGCTGCAGTTGTCATTGTTGTCTAGCAGGCCTGGGCCAGGCTTGAACTGTGAGCCTCTGTGTATGCGGCTGGTGCCCTACGCACTGTGCTATGGGCACCGAGCCAGGAAAGACTGGATTTTCAATGTGGATGAAATCCTATTGGAATAAGATGCCATCTAGGACATTCACAGCTAGAGAGGAGAAATTAATACTAGGCTTTAAAACTTCAAAGGACAGGCTAAGCCCTGTCTGGGGGCTAATGCAACTAGTAGTCTCTATAGATGGAAGCCAATGCTTATGTACTATTCTGAAAATGTTAGGTCCCTTCAGAACTGTGTCAAATCTGCTCTGCCTGTGCTCTATAAGTGGAACAACAAAGCCTCAAAGACAGCACATCTGTTTATAGCATGGTTTACTGAATATTTAAGCCCAGTGTTTGGATCTACTGCTCAGAAAAAAATATTTATTTGTAAACATTACTGCTTATTAACAATGCATAGATCATAAACATCTCAGAATTCTGGGAAGATGGCTGACTGGTAGCAACCCTCGTCAGAGGCTCCTGAGCAAAGGAAGAAAAACTGGATGGAATCAGAGTCTACGAAGCCAAAGACAGGGAGGTGAGCCAAGAAAGTTTGGCAAGCTGTAACTCCAAGGAAGAGCATTCAAAAAAACAAATTACAGGTACAAAGTCTATTGACTAGAGGATGGGAGACCCCTCCCCCAAGCAGGAGGCCTGCTGCAGGCTATCTGCAAATGAGCAGGGAACAAAGACCTCTCCTTCTGCCTCACTGGAGAGAGCCACTAAACCTCAGGTCTCTTTCTCCAGGGAGGTCCCACTTACGAACCTACATACCACCCCGCCAGGCATAAAATTTTCCCCACAAGTCCAAACTCCCAGTCCACCCTTCCCTCCTCGAATGGCAGTCTGCAGGTCTGCCCCCTGCAGAGCACAGAGTGTTTGGTTTTGTCCTGAGAGACCCGGGCATAGTGGATCACCAATCATCAGGATGAAATCTGACTAACCGGGAAAAAAGAGGGTGTGGGAAGAAGGGCACACTCGGTGGGAGGAGGAGCAGTGCCCTGGTTGTGACTGTGACTAGCCAGTGGTAGTGCTGACCCTTGGTTTGGGCTGTGTCTTGTGGGGCAGGGTGCAGAACCACAGCAAGAGAGTGGTTGCCCCATGTGGACTGAGTTTGGCGACAAGGCTGGTGGTCCCTGCTGGGCTTGTGAGCAAAGGCTTAATAGGTGTGGACTGCAACCTGAGCCTGAGAGCAAGGGCGTGGTCTCCTGTTTCCAACAGAACCCTCAAGCAGTGGCTTACTGGATGTGAACCAAGCCCTGAGGGCTCGGGCATACTCTACTGCCTCCGGCAGTGCTGGTGAGCAGAGGCTTACTAGGTGAGGACTGAGACCTGCGGGTGGACTGTGGTGCCCTGACTCTAACAGAGCCTGTGAACAGAGGCTTGCCAGGCAGTGGACTGAGACTGGTAGGTGCGGCATGGTCCCCTGACTCCAGCTGGTCTGGCAAGCAGAGGCTAGCTGTATGTGGACTGAGACCAGAGGGCAGGCCTGGTGCCCTGATGCCAATAGAGCCTTCAAACAGAGGCTTGCCAGGCAGTGGACTGAGACTGGCAAGAGGGGACATAGTCCCCTGATTCCAACTGGTCTGGCAGGCACTACTCCAGACCCTACTCCAGAGGCTAGCAGTGTGTGGACTGAGACCGATGGACGGGGGCATTACCCCTGACACCAGCTGGGCCTGTGAGTAGAGAAGCAGACAATAGTGTGGAATGAGTCTGGAAGGTGGGGGTGTGGATCCCTGGCTCCAATTGTGCTTTGAATCCCTTTGTTTTAAATTGTCCTTGAATCCCTCTCTGTTGGGCAGGGTTTGCATTGCCAGAGACAATTTGGTTGGAGCCCGTGTCTGGGGCTGTCTACTCTGGGACATTCTGAGGTTGACCTTTTAAGTTCTGTAGTGGAAAAAAACTGAAGGGTGGGGGCTAGGCACTGCAGCTGTTTGTATCTCTTCACAGTCGATATTTAAATCCAACAGGGTGGTTTCTTAGGATTGGGTAGCGTTTGGCTGATATCAAAACAGAGCTAGCCTGCACTATCTCACTAAGTAGGTCCTCAGAGTCTCCAGCCTAAACTCTGAAAGGGGCCTTTGGAAGGTTGTAGGAGATAAGTCATAATTACAAAGCCTAGAGCTTTGGTAAGGTGCTATCTCTACTGCCTGGGAACCCCAATTCAATCACTCTATCAGTTCTAATAACCAAACAGTAGAAAATAAACATGGTGCAGACTCAACAAAAGAACTCTGGCAACATGAATAACCAGAGTAGATCAACCCTCCCAAGAAGTGACAAAGGAGATACAACTGAAGATGCCCTGCATAGACAAATGGCAGCAATGTCAGAAAACGAATTCAGAATATGGATTGCAAATAAGATAAATAGAATGGAAGAAAAGATGTAGATTGAATTCCGAAGAGTAGTTCTAAAGTTGTCTCAAGCCACCCAAGATATGGACATAAGAAAAGAGATAGCAGAGCTCAAGGAAATGAAAAAGTTAGTTGAGGAGCTCCAAAATACAGTGGAATCCCTCTCACTAATAGAGTTGACCAGGCAGAAGAAAGGTTCTCTGAAACTGAGGACGAAACTTTTGAATGTTCCCAAACATTCAACAAGGTAGACAAATGGCAAGCAAAAACTGATCATTCCCTGAGAGAGTTGTGGGATCACTCCAAAAGAGCAAACATTCATCTTATAGGAATTCCCGAAGGAGAAGAGGATGGTCCTCAAGGTACAGATGCTCTACTCCAGATTTTGGAGGAGAATTTCCCAAATACTGCAAGAGATTAGGAACTTCACATAGCAGATAGTTTCAGAAGCCCAGCAAGATTCAATCCAAATAAAGCATCTTCTAGACACGTTGTGATTAACTTTGCCAAAGTTAAGATGAAGGAGAAAATTCCACAAGCAGCCAGATGTAAGAAAAGCATCACCTACAAAGGGAGAAGTATCAGAATGACTGCAGATCTCTCAGCCAAAATGTTTCAAGCCAGAAGAAGATGGTCATCGACCTTCAATCTCCTAAAACAAAACAACTTCCAGCCCAGGATCCTGTATCCAGCTAAACTGAGTTTCATTTGTGATAGAGAAATCAAATACTTTAATGACATAGACATGTTGAAGAATTTTGCCATAACTAAAACAGCTCTCCTGGATATTCTCAGACTCACCCTCCACAAAAACCAGCACAATGCTCTACCTCAAAAGTAACTCACCCAGAAATTTTTTTAACAAAACCCAACTTCCACAGTGGTAAAAGGATTAAAAATGTCCATTGGACATCTGAAAATCATGACACCTGAGACACAACCAGGCTTATCAATTCTCTCAATTAATGTCAATGGTTTAAATTGTCCTCTACAGAGACGCAGGCTGGCTGATGGATACATAAACTCAGACCGGACATCTGCTGTATACCAGAATCTCACCTTACCTTAAAGGATAAAAATAGACTCAGGGTGAAGGGATGGACTTGTATAATACAGGCAAATGGAAAACAGAAAAAAGCAGGGGTTGCAATTTTAGTAGCAGATACAATTGGCTTTAAACCAACAAAGATAAAGAAAGATAAGGAAGATCACTACATAATTGTCAAGGGAAACACCCAACATGAACAGATTTCAATAATTAACATTTATGCACTGGACTAGAGTGCTCCTCAATTCATAAAGCAGACCCAAATGGATATGAACAACTTGATATCTTCCTGCACTATAAGAGTTGGAGATTTTAACACCCGTTTGACAGTTTTGGATAGATCCTCCAAGAAGAAGCTAAACAAAGAAATATTAGACTTAAACCTGACCTTAGAACAAATGGACTTTACAGACCTCTACAGAACATTTCACCCGAATAAAACTGAATTACATTCTTCTCATCAGCCCACAGGTCATCCTCCAAAATAGATCCCAGGACACAAGTCTAACCTCAGCAAATTTAAAAGTATAGAAATTATTCTTTGTATCTTCTCGGACCACCATGGAATAAAAGTTGAACTCAACAGTAATGGGAATTTCCATACTCAAACAAAGTCATGGAAGCTAAATAATCTTAGGCTGACTGATAGCTGGGTCAAAGATGAGAGATTAAGAAGGGAATCACCAAATTTCTGGAATGAAGACACAAATTATCAAAACCTGTGGGATATGGCAAAGGCAGTCCTAAGAGGGAAATTTATAGCACTGGAAGCCTTCATCAAGAAAACAGAAGGAGAGGATGCCAACGACTTAATGGGTCATCTCAGGCAACTGGAAAAGGAAGAACATTCCAACCCCAAACCCAGCAGAAGAAAAGAAATAACCAAAATTAGGCCAGAATTAAATGAAATTGAAAACAAAAAGATTATTCAGAAGGTCAACGAAACAAAAAGTTGGTTTTTTGAAAAAATTAACGAAATTGATAAACCTTTGGCCAACCTAACCAGAAATAGAAAAGTAAAATCTCTAATATCATCTATCAGAAATGATAAAGGAGAAATAACAACAGACAATTCAGAAATTCAAAAAATCATCAATAATTACTACAAAAATCTCTATTCCGGTTCGGCGCCTGTGGCTCAATCGGCTGAGGCGCCAGCCACGTACATTTAAGGTGGCGGGTTCGAATCCCCAGCCCGGGCCTGCCAAACAACAATGATGGCTGCAACCAAAAAATGGCCGGGCATTGTGGTGGGCGCCTGTGGTCCCGGCTACTTGGGAGGTGGAGGCAGGAGACTCGCTTGAGCCCAGGAGTTGGAGGTTGTTATGAGCTGTGATGCCATGGCACTCTACCCAGGGAGATAGCTTGAGGCTCCATCTCAAAAAAAACAAAACAAAACAAAACACAAAAAACTCTATTCCCAGAAATATAAAAATCTGAAGGAAATGGACCAATACCCAGAGAAGCATGCCACCTTCCTAGACTCAACCAGAAAAAATTAGAAATCTTAAATAGACCTATATCAACCACTGAAATAGCATCATCAATACAAAATCTCCCTAAAAAGAAAAGTCCAGGCCCAGATGGCTTCACATCCAAATTCTATCAAAACTTTCAAGAGGAACTAGTACCTATATTATACAATGTTTTCCAAAGCATAGAAAAAGGAGGAATACTTCCCAACACATTCTATGAAACAAATATCACCCTGATACCCAAACCAGGAAAGGATCCAAAAAAGAAAGAAAATTATAGACCAATATCATTAATGAATATGGATGCAAAAATATTCAATAAGATCTTAGCAAACAGGAGTCAACAACCCATCAAAAAAATTATATGCTATGATCAAGTTGGTTTTGTTCCAAGGTTACAGGGTTGGTTGAACAAACGCAAATCTATAAATATAATACACCACATCAATAAAAGAAAAAACAAAGACCATATGAGACTCTCAATTGACGCAGAAAAAGCCTTTGATAATATCCAGAATCCTCTCATGATCAGAATTCTTAACAAAATAGGCATAGAAGGGACATTTCTTAAACTGATACAGGCCATTTACCACAAAACCACAGCCAATATCATATTGAATGGTGTAAAATTGAAAACATTTCCACTCAGATCAGGAACGAGGCTAGGATGCTCACTGTCTCCACTGCTATTTAACATAGTAATGGAAGTCCTAGCTATCGCCATCAGGCAAGAGAAGGTGATCAAGGGTATCCAAATAGGGTCAGAGGAGATCAAACTCTTACTCTTCGCTGATGACATGATCCTATACCTGGAAAATCCCAGGAACTCAACTTCAAAACTCTTAGAAGTGATCAAGGAATACAGCAGTGTCTCAGGATACAAAATAAATACTTACAAGTCAGTAGCTTTTATATACACCAACAATATTCAAGCTGAAAAATCAATCAAGGACTCTATTCCTTTTACAATAGTACCAAAGAAGATAAAATATCTGGGGATTTACCTAACAAAGGATGTGAAAGATCTCTATAAGGAGAACTATGAAACGCTGAGAAAAGAAATAGCTGAAGATGTTAACAAATGGAAAAACATACCATGTTCGTGGCTGGGAAGAATCAACATTATTAAAATGTCCCAAAGCAACCTACAGATTTAATGCAATCCCTATTAAAGTACCATTGCCATACTTCAAAGAACTTGAAAAAATAGTACTTCGTTTTATATGGAATCAGAAAAAACCTCGAATAGCAAATATATTACTCAGAAATAAGAACAAATCAGGAGGTATCACATTACCAGATTTCAGGCTATACTATAAATCTATAGTGATCAAAACAGCACGGTATTGGTACAAAAACAGAGCAGTAGATTTTGGAACAGAATAGAGAACCAATAGATGAACCCAGCTACTTATCACCATTTGATCTTCAACAAGACTATCAAAAATATTCAGTGGGGCAAAGACTCCCTATTTAACAAATGGTTCTGGGTGAACTGGCTGGCGACCTATAAAAGACTGAAACTGGACCCACACCTTTCACCATTAACAAAAATTGATTCTCATTGGATAAAAGATTTAAATTTAAGACATGAAACTATAAAAATACTAGAAGAGAGTGCAGGGAAAACACTTGAAGAAATTGGCCTGGGAGAATATTTTATGAGAAGTATCCCCTGGGCAATTGAAGCAATACCAAAAATATATTACTGGGATCTGAAACTAAAAAGTTTTTGCACAGCCAAGAACACAGTAAGTAAAGCAAACAGACAACCTTCAGAATGGGAGAAGATTTTTGCACTTTACAATTCTGACAGAGGTCTGATAACTAGAATCTACAGAGAACTCAAACTAATCAATAAGAAAAGAATAAATAACCCCATTTCTATGTGGGCAAGAAACTTGAACAGGAACTTCTCTGATGAAGACAGGCTCATGGTCTACAAACATATGAAAAAATGCTCATCATCTTTAATTATCAGAGAAACGCAAATCAAAACCACTTTGAGATAACATCTAACTCCAGTAAGATTAGCCCACATCACAAAATCCCAAAACTACAGATGTTGGTGTGGATGTGGAGAGAAGGGAACACTTCTACACTGCTGGTGGGAATGCAAGCTAATATGGCCTTTTTAGAAAGAAGTTTGGAGAACACTTAAGGAACTAAAAGTAGACTCATCATTTGATCTGCAATTCCTCTACTAGGTATATACCCAGATGATCAAAAATTATTTAACAAAGACATTTGCACCAGAATGTTTATTGCAGCCCAATTCATAATAGCCAAGACATGGAAACAGCCCAAGTGCTCATCAACCCAGGAATGGATTAACAAATTATGGTATATGTACATCATGGAATACTATGCAGCCATAAAAAAGACAGAGACTTCACATCTTTTATGTTTACCTGGATGGAGCTGAAACATATTCTTCTTAGAAAAGTTTCCCAAGAATGGAAAATAAAGTATCCAATGTACTCGATACTACTATGAAATCAATATATAACCACCTACACACTCATATAAATGGCAAAATGTAACTACAGTCCATAAGGGAAGAGGAGAGAGAGGGGTGGGAAGAGGGGACATGGGAGAAGGGAGGGTATATGGGGGTACCTCACCCAATGTGCATGATGCAATGGTACATTTCAAAACTATTAAGAAATGAATATAATTGTGATGGATGTGTTACTTGGTTCAATGTAAACATTTCATATTGTATATCGAAGCAGTACCCTGAACCCCATAAATGCATAAATGTACAAAGTTATGATTTAATAAAAAATAATTAATTATAAAAAAAATGTAAAAATCTGGGGGAAAAAAATGCATAGATCACCCAAGAGTTCTGATGGAGATGGACAAGGAGATTAATGTTGTCTTTATTCCTGCCAAGATAAAATCCATTCTGCAGTGGATTAAGGAGTCATTTCAATTTTAAATCTTATTATTTAAAAATATATTTTATAATGCTATAGCTTCTATAGATAGGGATTCCTCTGACAGGTCTGGGCAAAGTAAATGTAGGGAAGGCTTTACTATTCTAGAGGCCATTAAGAATATTTGTGGGCTCAGCACACATACCACAGTGCTTACAGCACCAGCCACATATGCCAAAGCTGGCAGATTTGAACCCAGCCTGGGCCTGCTAAATAACAATGACAACTGCAACAAAAATATAGCTGGGCATTGTGGCAGGCACCTGTAGTCCCAGCTACTTGGGAGGCTGAGGCAAGAGAATTGCTTACGCTCAAGCGTTGGAGGTTGCTATGAGCTGTGATGCCACGGCACTCTACTGAGGGTGATAGTTTGAGACTCAGTCTCAAAAAAAAAAAAATAGTAATTGTGGGAGGAGGTCAAATTATCAACATGAATATGAGTTTGGAAGAAGATGATTCCAATCCTTGCTGATGATGTTGAGGGGGTCAAGACTTTAGTGGAGGAAGGAACTACAGATATAGTTGAAATAGCAAGAGAATTAGAATTGGAAATGGAGCTTAAAGATGTCACTGAATTGCTGCAATCTCATGATCAAACTTGAACAGGTTGAGTTTGCTTGATAGGTTGCTTCTTATGAATTAGTAATGAAAGTGGTTTCGTGAGATAGAATATATTCCTGGTGAAGATACTGTGTATATTGCTGAAATTACAGCAAAGGATTACATACATTCAGTTGATAAAGCAGCTGCAGGGTTTAAGAGAACTGACTTCAATCTTGAAAGAAGTTCTACTGTGGGTAAAACACACTCAAACAGTATTGCACACTATATAGAAAACTTTCATGAAAGGCAGAGTCAAATGTTCACTGTTGTCTTATTTTAAGAAATTGCTGTAGCCACCCAAGCCTTCAGCAACCAGTAACCTGATGGTCAGTAGCCGTCAACATTGGGGCAAGCCCCTCTACCAGCAAAAAGATTATGACTCACTGAGGCTGCGATGACTGTTGGCATTTTTTAGCAATAAAGTATTTTTAAATTCAGGTCTGTACTTTTTTTAGACATAATACTATTGCACATTTAATAGACTGTAGTATAGTATAAACATAACTTTTATATAAATGCAGTGGAGAACCAAAAAGTTTGTGTGATTCACTTTGTTGCAATATATGATTTATTGCAGTGCTCTTGAATCAAATCTGCAATATCTCCAAAGCAGGTCTGTAGATCAGGGGAATGGAAAGTCTAGAAATAAACCCTTGTGTTTGTGGTCAAAAGATCTTCAACAAGGAGGTCAACACTATTCAGTGAGGAAAGGACAGTCTCCTCTATATCTGGTGCTAAGAATACTGGATATCCACATGCAAAAGAATGAAGTTGGATCTTTACTTAACACCATACATAAAAATTAACACAAAATTGTGAAAAATTATCTAAAAATTAGACCCAAAACTGTAAAACTTACTTACAAAAACACAGGGCAAAAGTTTCATGACACTGGATTTGGCAATGGTTTCTTGATTATGCCATCAAATACAAAAACAGGCAAATTGGCACCATATCAAACCTAAAAACTTCCGTGCATTAAAGGACATCAGTGAAAATGCAGCTCACGGAATGGGAGAAAATGTTTCGTGTCATATATCTTACAGAGGGTTAATACTCAGAAAATATAGAGAACTTTTACCGCTTAACAACAAAAATGACCAGATTAAAAAATGGACAAAAGACATTTCTCCAAATATGATATCCAAAGGCCTGGCACATGGGAAGATGGTCAACATCACTAATTGATAAAAAAATGGAAACACAGCCACAAAGAGATATCACCTTACACCCATTAAAATGCCTCATATCAAAGGAATAGAAAATAAGCACTGTTGGAAAGGATGTGGAGGTGCTGGAATCCATGTGCATAAGAGGTGAGTCTATAAAATAGTCCACCTATGGGCAGTGCCCGTAGCTGAGTAGGTAGGGCGCCAGACACATACACCCAGGCTGGCAGGTTTGAACCCGGCCTAGGCCAGCTAAACAATGACAACTGTAACAACAACAACATAGTACAACTACTATGAAGAATGTATGGCGGCTCCTCAAAAAAAATTAAAAATATAACTGCCACGTAATCCAGTAATCCCACTTCTGGATATATATTCAAAGGCGTTGAAAGCAGGGTTGTGAAGAGAGACCTGCACACCCCTGCTTGTAGCACCATCATTCACAAAAGCCAGGAGATGGATGAACACAAGCGTCCAGTGTCCATCTGCACACAGTAAAACACCGTTTAGCCTTAAAAAGGAAGGAGAGCGGGTCATGTGACACAACTCGGCTGCATCTAGAGAGCACTGCGCTAAGTTCACTGACACAGTCACAAAGACACAGACATTGTGTGATTCTGCTTTCATGAAGTGCCAGGAATAATAAAATCCAGAGTCAGAACGGCAGTTACCAGGGGCTGGGCAATAGGCAATGGAGGAGGAGTTTTTAGTGGTTATAGAGTTTTAGTTTTGCTAGATGAAAAAGTCCTGGAGCTTTGCTGCACACAACATGAATGTACTTAACACTACTAAACTGTGTGCTTAAAAATGGGTATGATAGCAAAAGTAAAAAAGGTAAATTTTATGGTATGTGAAGTCGTACATCAAAAAAATGTTATGAAGATTTTTATTTTTTTTAAATTTATTTTTATTTATTTATTTATTTTGAGACAGAGTCTCACTTGCCCTCAGTAGAGTGCCATGGCGTCACAGCTCACAGAAACCTCAAACTCTTGGGCTCAAGTGATTCTCTTGCCTCAGCCTCCCAAGACCTGGGACAACAGGCACCTGCCACAGAACCCAGCTATTTTTTAAAGACGAGGTCGCGCTCTTGCTCAGGCTGGTCTCGAACTTGTGAGCTCAGGCAATCCACCTGCCTTGGCCTCCCCAGTGCTGGGATCACAGGCGTGAGCCACGGCACCGTGCCTATGTGAAGATTTTTATAAAGCAAGTTTTGAAACCATTTGTAAAAAATAAAAATGAGTATGTAGAATAGGAATATATGTAAGAATCAATTAAAAAATTTTAACAGTGTTTGGATTATAGGTAAAAAATCTATTACATTTTTCAGCATTTCAGATTTTTCTTCGGGTGAAAATTTATTACCTTGACATATTAAAAACAAGGCATTTCCTCAATTTAGGGATCAAAACCAGAAAGATAATACCTGGACTGTAGTGCTGGTTGTCACAGGAGATGGCGATTCACTAACTTTTGGCTCACTTGGGGATGCAGCTGACCCCTGCGACTCCTGGCTTGCTGGCTGGTCTGGAGACAAAGCATCACTGCTGTCTTCATCAAATGAGAAGTCACCCTGAGTATGGGGATAGTCCTCCTTCCCAACGCCTAAAGAAAGAAATGATCCTTAGTTTAAACTGACCTTGGAGTATCAAGCCTAATGTGAAAAAGGAGAAACATTGTTTCCTATGAACTATTTAGGAAGCTGCTTAAAAAACTGATTGTTCAGTACTTCCCAATGAGAGAACACACTGCTACCTATCTGCATCCTTGGGAAAAACAAATCAGATCTGAATTACATCAAGCCACTGGATCCAAATACCACTTATGGGGAGTAAAGGGGTCAGGTATATTTTTAATGATACTGGGATGCAAACGTAAACATAGAATTCAGAATGTGGGACACCCTAGAGGACAAAATAAATATGTTTTTGTCAACACGTTAAGTAGTAAGAAAAAAGGGGAGGAAGAAAACCTACCCAGCAGACACATCAGCTAGGGGCAGTATGTGAACTCTACTTGGATTCTGACCCAGAATCCAACTGTTTTAAAAAAGAGAGAGAGACAATGGGGAGAATGGGGCTGTGCCTGGGTATCTGCTGGTCAGCTCCCCTTCACAGAGCCCTCTGGCTATGCTGAGAGCTTACCTTTTGGGGTTCATCTCTTTAGGACTGAAAATTCTTGACTACAAATTGCCTAAGTTTTAAACTCACACTAATATGACATATGAAGTTCTCAGGAATAATGGAAACTACAAGTGTTTTTAACATTAGATATTAACTTTTCAAAACTGTTTGCTGAATAAGTAACATTATTCTTGAAATAATTTTTTTTGTGCTAAAGCTTATGCCAGAAAGAAAAAGAAAAACATCAGTAATTAAGTATGGTAAGTCCAGGAGGAAAAAGATGGATACTGCCATTCTTAATAATCTATACTCATTTGCTATAAACCTGCCTAAAATAACTTCTTTCCCAGAAGTAGACAGAAAAACGAAAAGTTTGTAAAAATGCTAAACAAAAACTGAACAGTAAAATACAATAAGGTTAACTTAGAAAATGTGATGATGAATCAGAATATACAATAAACCTCAGTTGTAGCAAGAAAAATCTGTTAATTGGCAGCAGATGCAAATCTTATAATACAATAGTTTAAGAATCATTGGGTCAATAAATTTGTAGTTAAGCCAGAAAAACAATACTCATGATCGCTGCTGGCCTTTAAATTTGTTTTATGTAAAACTCGCTGGAGAAAGAAGTAAATTTTCAGAGTCTTGCCTATAATCGCTTCCTTAACACTGGAGTCTACAGGCAGGATGTTTTTCTCTACCAGCTCCATGGGACCAGGTCTCTGAGCAATCTTTTCATTCAGATCATCTGCTAGTCGAGCTCTTTTCAACTTCATCTGAGTAGCCTGCAGGGATGGCTCTGCAAATGTTTCTATAAGAGGAAACACAGTTTTAACCATTACTAGAATTACTATTTCTGTTCCATAATGTTATTTCAGGCAAACTAACTGACTTTAAACTGGTTTAAACATATTTATGTGTTCTCAACATATTTATGGAAAGAGAAAATGACTATTTAAGAATGCTCCAGTATGTATTTTTTATTTTTTAGTCCTGGATAGTTAGTTTTATCTTGTTTATGCAATGTGGATGCCCAAGGATTCAAATTACCACCACCATAAGCCCCAAATGGTGTATTGCTATTGTTGATTTATGTTAGGGTGGTAGGATGGTCATAGGTGGGCCAAGCTCACATTTATCAGGTCCTGGGGATACAAAGGCTGAACAAGACAGATGTGGCCCATACCTCAAGAAGTTTACAGTTTTGGATCTGGCTTCACTGGAAGGTCAAGTTCTGGTAGGGGAGATACCTCCTCTTAGGATCTAAGTTTCTTTGCAGGGGTCAATGGGAAAAGCTATAATTCATATTCTTGGGTTGATCCGCTGTGTTGTAGAGTCAGTCATTATAATTAAGAATTTGGGTTTCTTTCTGAATATGTATACTTGTATCTATTACACAGTAATTAATGGTTGTACAGAACTCTCATTATCATGTTTTCCCATTGTTCCAAAAAATGTTTATAATTGCTATAATTGTTATTTTTAAATAACAATGTGCTATCAACCTGAAACTCTGAGTTGAAAGTTGCTTGCCTCTTAAATTATATAGTAAATAGAAGGCCTTTCAAAATTCCCTGTGAGTAGGCTCAGGATTAACTGATATTCTTTCTTCGGTAGGCAGAATTTCCTGGCTGAAGCCCAAGGCTCACTTCTGATAAGCTACTCTCCAGTACATCTGTGCAACTTCTCTACCTGAGCTGAATGTTTGCCAAAAGTCAACCTTGATTGTCCGTTAAATAGTTCTTATCTGTGTGACTGCTATTGACAACACATAATCTAATGAAATGTTATGAGGATTATTATTTCCTGTAAATGTAAATTAAATGTTTTGGAAATATGTGATAAAGGTAAATTATTGAAAAAAGATCATTATCAAATTAGTTTGGGCAATTAATGACTATAAAATATTTGGGGGAAAGATTACAAAATCTAGGGTTTTTAAACTCAAATTGCTTTTGAAGTGCCTATTGCTTTTGTTGCACTATAAATAAAAATTGTAGATGATAAATATTGACTGTGCTTTATGCAGCAAAAATGATGCTAATTCCATTTGTTAAAGCCGTCTCTAGAGAGGAAGGACTCTAACCCCAGGTTGGAATATTGGCAAATAAACATATACTTGTGTAAGTTAAAAAAAAGTGTGCCCAGCTGATTTTTATAATTTTCTTATATAACCAACTGTGGTCCCAATCTTGTGAGATAAAACACTTTTACTTAGGTCGATTTTTCAATGCTCTTGGTTAAGGTCTAGGTTAGGACAACCTTCTGTTTTTCTCTCCTCTCCCATTACCACCCAAATGATAGCAGCAATATGTTAGGAAAGAAAATACACACAAAGCAAGTAAGTGGAGCCTGGCATTGTGGTATGTTTCTGTTTCTTGTCCTATGACCTCTCCATCCCTACAGGCTGAGGCTCAAGTTTAGGTGCTGAAGTTCAAAAAATAATTTAGACTCCTATCTGTCAAAATTTTCAATCAAAATTAGGTTAATGTTAAATTCAGTTGAGGGGTGATTTTAAGATATTTTAAAAGTTAAAAACGACTGTCTTTCCTATATGAAAATCCCAACTTGAGAACTGATGTCCTTAAAACATCACTTATGGCTGATAATCCTCCACCCTCTGCGAGGTCGAGGCGGGTGGACTGCCTGAGCTCACAGGTTCAAGACCAGCCTGAACCAGAGCGAGAGACCCCTATCTCTAAAAATTGCCAGGTATTTGTGGCAGGTGCCTGTAGTTCCAGGTACTTGGGAGGCTGAGGCAAGAGAATTGCTTGAGCTCAAGAGTTTGAGGTTGCTGTGAGCTATGACGCCAGAGCACTCTACTGAGGGCAACAAAGTGAGACTCTGTCTCGAAAAACAAAAAAAATCCATCATTTATGGTTCACTCATATACACTGTTAGGTTTTTAAATGTTGGGTAGTCTTTTTTTAGAAAAACAAATATAATTTCTTTAATTATATTAATAAAGACTATCATAGTTAGAAGACAAATGAAAACAGACAGCATTGTTACAACAAAAATGCCCCTTATAGGTCAAGATATTTTCAGGCACAGAAGAAACCATTTACTTGGTTACTTACCAGTAAACTCTCTTCTTTGAAGATTCCTCTACCCCTGACAGCTGGTAGCTGCCCTACCCTACTGTTGGAGTTCTGGAAAACAGTTTTTAGTCCAGTGGACTTCTGAGGACACAATTCAAAGTACAGAAAGGCATATACCTCTGACCTCTTGCCCCTGGAGTGAGGACAGCCACATACTCATAGATTTTTTAGATTAGAAAAGACCTTACTTGGGGTCATAAAGGCTAACTTGCCACTTGGAACTTCTTTACCACATTCTTAATATGATGTGTTTTTTCTTATCACAGCAGTCTGTTTATTACCCACAGAGCACTTCTCACAATTGAATTCTCTTGTTTTCCTTGTTTGTTATCTATCTCTGACCCTGGACGGTAGTTCCATGAAGGCTGGCATCCATCTGTTAGCTCACTTGCTGGGTCTCTGGTGTCTAGCACCTGTGTTAATGAATGAAGATCTCTAATAACAGTAAGCATCTCACCTCCTGAAGATTTCAGATCTGACCTTTAGGATTATTAGTCCTTATGTTGAGCAATAATCTACTATGTTGTAATATCAATCTAATTCTTTTTTTTTTTTTTGAGATGGAGCCTCAAGCTATCCCCCTGGGTAGAGTGCCATGGCATCACAGCTCATAGCAACCTCCAACTCCTGGGCTCAAGCGAGTCTCCTGCCTCCGCCTCCCAAGTAGCTGGGACCACAG